>VXBB01004032.1:842795-869450 GCA_013399915.1 Illadopsis cleaveri
CAACCGCGTCCGGGGCGCGGGGCCGGGCCAGCAGGGCCGCACCGCCCGGGGGCGGGCTCCGCGGCGGTCCCGTGCCCGTGCCAGCGCCAGGGAGCCGGGCCTGGGAAGTCCAGGATGCCGTTCTGGGGGCCAGGAGGGCCTGTGGTGTCCTGAGCTGCATCCAGCACGACCTGTGGCCAGCAGGTCGAGGGAGGGTCCTGTCCCTCCGCTCAGCCCTAATGAGGCCACATGTGGGGTGCTGTGTCAGGTTCTGGGCTCCTCAGTACTGAAGAGACATGGAGCTGTTGGACAGTACCTAGTGGAGGGCAACAGAGATGATTAAGAGACTGGAGCATCTCTCTTACGAATAAAGGCTGTGGGAGCTGGGCCCATTTAATCTAGACAAGAGAAAAGTGAGAGGGGGTTGCACTAGTGCATATAAATATCTCAAAGGCAGGTGCCAAGAGGATGGTGCCCAGCAACAGGACAAGGTGCTGTGGCCATGAACTAAAACAAAAGAAGTTCCACCTCAACGTGAGGAAGAATTTCTTTACATTGAGTGTCAGAGGACTGGAACAGGCTGCCCAGGGATGTTGTGGAGTCTCTGGAGAGATTCAAAATCTTCCTGGATGTGGAATGTGTTCTGAGTGATCTGCTCTAGGTGACCCTGCCTTGGCAGGGGGTTGGACTAAATGGTGTCCAGAGGTCCCTTCAAACCCTGACAGTTCTGTGATCTCCCGGTGCAGGCCTGTCCCAGCATGTGCCAGCAGCCTGTCCATGTGTCTGGCAGTGGCTCATGGCAGCAGGGCCTGTGCAGGAGGGGACATGCCTGGCCATGGTGGCCCCACAGCCTGTGCCCTCTGACTGGCAGCACATCTGGGTTCTGTCCCACTGTATGGAATCATACAGTGGTTTGAGCCAGAAGGGACGTCAAAGATCATCTCGTCCCAACTCCCTACTGTGGGCAGGGACACCTCCCACTAGACCAAGCTGCTCAGAGCCCCAACCAACTTGCACATGGCTGTGTCACACACTTCTCTTCAACTAAGACCCCCAAGTCCTTCTCCTCAGGGCTGCTCTCAATCTATTCTCTCATCCTTCAGTGCATTGTAGGCACTGGAATAGGTTGCCTAGGAAGATGCTGGAGTCACCATCCCTGGAGGTGTTTAAAAGGTGTCTGGATGTGGTGTAGGGGGAAGATTTAGTGATTTAGGGGTTACAGTGATAGTGCTGAGTTGACGGACTAGATAATCTTAAAGGTCTCTTCCTACCCTGATGATGTTATGATCTGCTAACCTCTGCCTGCCTTTGTTTTCTTTTTTGTAAAAAAAGGGGGTGTTGCTATGCTGTCAAAGTCCCCAAATCATTAGGCAACTAAACCTGTCAGTGTTCATGAGATACTGTACAAAAGCCATGGGCAGGGAGGCTCAAGGCAGGCACCAAAGCAAGTCTTCATATTCCTCCGACCAGTTAGATAATGAAGTGTAATATATTACCGTCTGAAAAATTCACAGAAGGTCTGTGGCTTACTCTGCTTCCACCAGTTAGATAAACTGTTACTGATGGAATTCAAGTGCTTGAATATCTAGCAATTATTAAGGCAATAAAAATGTTAGCTTGACATATTTAGATGAAAAACAAGGCTTAGAATGTATAATAACATGCAGTTAATTTTATATTCTATGGCATGAAAACAAGTGGCTGACCCTATAAGAGACTGGAGCAAAATGACATCTCCACGAAAACACTGCTGCTTGTGTCAAGTATTTACTTGTGATATGTTGTTCCTTTATTCAATTCAATTATTTCCAAATACTTCCTTTTAATGATACAACATTTCAGTCTTTACTATGTGGCCTTCAGAAGTATAAATCTAGTAGTTACATAATCTGTCCATGAATATCAGAGTGAGAACTTGAAAACATTCAAGATGATAAAATGTGAGTGCTGTAAGACTCCTTCTCTTTGATCTGCGTTATTGCCTCAGTCAGAGCACAGACTGAAAAGAAATGGGATTGCCAACCTCCTGACTTCACTGCCAGGAATATAAATCAACATTAAAGATGATTTCTAAATGAAATAGCAAGTTAAACATTTGTAGAAACACATCATCAAATAGAGGTTACTGCCTCTTTTTAAACCTCTTGCCTGTTGGCAAAAAAAGAAAACTGTTCCAGTGACATTTTCTCTGCTCTGCTGTGACAAGGGCTGCATAAATATAGACACTGTGGATTAGAATAGACTTCGACAGTCTTCAGCTTTCTTTTTAGCAGCCTCTTCTGTAGACAGTTTTCAATGGCTATGGGTAAAACCCAGGGAGCCTGAAACTGGTATGTGTGGCAAGGTGTTGACAGTGTCACATGCCCCTGATGGCAACAGTCATAGCTGACCTTGAGGAAAAGTTATCCTGGCTGGAGGAAAGGAGAGAGAGTGAGAATTTCTGACCCTGGCTCCGATTCAGATTTGGCATGTGGGCTAGGATAAGTCATGTTCTTTGAGATCTTCGATGGCATGTGTAGTGCAAATGCAGATTTTTCCTTCAACTTTGCCTAAAGAAAGCAAGGAGTGTGATGAACTGTAATGCCAGCCTAGATAATTCTGGTACTTGCTTCAAGAGTAGTCACTCATGACTCCAGCAGAGAAGTTGCTGGTGCCAAACTGATCAATGTCACTGAGAATCAAACATGGGGTGGGTTTTTATCTCACTAGAAAAACAACAATTTGTCATGGTATAATCTAACTAATTCTTTCCCATTTTATGCTTTATATTCTAGGCTGAGCCCTCCTTCACCTCCAGGAAGTGAGGAGATGGCTGCTCCCTGCCAAGAAAGTGCAGCCAGGTTTCTGGCATGCACTGAGCAGGCAAAGGGCTGGTGTCTGAGGTTAGCGAGGGTGAGGCTTCTTCAAATGCACGCAGCGCCTCCAGTCAGTCATCGCTCGAAAAAGTCACAGAAGGGGAGGGGGGGCAGCAGATGAAATGTTTGCAAGGTAAATATCCTCTTGGCACTAGATTTTCTATGTGAGTTGCTGTAATTAACACATACAAAATCCGAGGCTGGAAACAAGAGAATAACACTAAAGCCTGGGAAAAGCTCCACGTGTCCTTCCTGGTTTCCCACAAAAAACAGGCAAACGGTTAACGAAGCCAAAAAAATGCAGACAGATTGGTGGACTTAGCTTTTAAACAGCCAGGCTACTTTCTCCTTCCTTCTTGCTTTCCCTTTCTCAGCGTGGTACCACTTAGCAGCGTTCTGCTGTCCGCAGCGTTAAACAAACACTCATGGGCACTATTGTGCAGATCACTCATCCCGGATAACAGATGGATTTTTACATTCTTTCTGCATATCTGAATCCATTATCCCAATAGGGCCAGAAGAAAGTGGGCATTAGCTTAATGCAGTTCTGAAAGAGGAACTGTTCAGGTCAGGAGAGCAAGAATTATGGAAAGAGCCATCTGAAGTGCTAAATCACTTTGAGTCAGTGACTAAATCCATTTCAGCTGCTGGTCTGTTTGAAGTGAGCTAGAAATGGCCTTTAGCCTAATTCTTAGGTGTGGTAATCTTAGAAAAGGTGGAAAAGCAATGGGCTTGGATGGTTCCCTTCTTACCTCCAGAACTTAGTCCCCCTAGATCAGATGTGGGGCACTCTAGTGTGATTAGGGCACAGCTCTGCTTTCAGGGATTTACCTGTACCCTGCTTATTCCCTTCAGAGCATTAGTCTCTGGATCTGTTCTGGAGCTCCTTTCCCCTGCACTGACGTCTTTCATATGTAAGGGGGGAAGAACAAAGACAGCACTTGCCTGTTTCTTGTGTGATTTTTCAATACCAATTTCCCAATCCCTGCATCCAAAGTAACAACATCCTTTCAAGCCGCCCCCTCTTGAAATGCCACTGTAGTCAAACAGCTGCAAATCAAAACACCTTGTAAACAAGTGACTGAAATCCCGTGGGATGCCTGAGGGCTTGGGCACGTCTCAGAGTGATTATAGTTCCTGCTATACAAATTGGAGTCCATGTAGCACAGTTTGTGCCAGCTCCGAGCTTCTGCTTTTTATTTTTAGCCCTGTTTGTCCAGGGGTTCTCATAATAAAAAGAATGACGTTCAGTATCAGTGACACACAGATAAAATTAGATAGTAGCCGGAAGTGATCCTACAACTAATCCTCCCCATTTTTTCCACAAGCTTTGGGATCCTGTGGGCCTCAAGGACAGCTTTTCTCTGTGTGAATTTCACTTCCCATCAGCAGGCAGCTGAAAAATTGGGCTTGCATAGGTCTTGTGTGCAAAAGGAATGAATGCCATTGTCAGTGCTTATGCCAACAGCTGGGACCATCTGGGACACCAAAGACAACAGTGTCTAGATGTGTACAGCTGATCAGAGGTTGTTTTTAGCAAGCCTTGAAACCTTCTTCCCTTTTTGGGGCAACAGAACGATGTTTTTGCCTTCCATGTGTGAAGTTTTGTGCACAGAGGAGCTTAAGTCATCAGGGCTCAGTCCTGGAAGTGATTAGTCCCCCAGACAGAAGACACCCGCACTGATGCTGAAGATATTATTCCTTTCTTTGGAAGAAGCTGCCTAGGGGAAAGAACAGATAGGAGATGCATTAGCTTACATCTCTAAAGTAAACCTTCTCTCAGGAGAGCAGGATCAGTTCTCATTTGTTTTGGTGCTTTTTTTTTCCCTTCTAAAGTTTGGATTGCTTTTGTTTTTATTACACTGTAATAGAAGAAAATACAAGAGTTTAACTGGTCAGCAGATGCTCTCTTATTGCTTAGAAACATTGAATTCAATTGGCAGTGTACCTAGTGCACTTTCAAAGGAAGGTGCAGTTGTTTGCTGTGTAACGCAAAGAACTTAGCTGTGGATTAGGGAAAAGAAAGAATGTATCAAAACCAAAGCTGTGAACCTGCAAGGCCAGGTACTTTTAAGCAGGGTAGGTAAAGGCAAAGGGAGAGGATAATTATGTAATGTGACCATGGTGTGATACAGATAGGGAATGATTTTTTTTCCTCCTGTAGCTTATTGGAGGAGAATGGGTCAAGTGCCTAGATTTGGTTCATTTTATGTCAAAAATCTACTCTGGAATGAGTTGGTGTATCACTTGCATGGCTCCTTGGCAAGAGGATATCTTTAACTTCAAGCCAGAGTTAACAGCTGTAAGGGAAAAGAAAACAGGTGGTTCAAGGGTACAAGTGGATCTAGAGAACCAGAAGAAGGATAGTTTTCTGCATCCCATGGCCTCCCTAAAGACTTTCTCACTTGAAGGAAGGTCACAGGGTTCAAAGCTGTTTCTCAAGGGCAGCTATGTAGCTTTGCCTTGATGTCATGCAGTATTATAAACAAGTTATTATTTCATTCAGTGTTTTGGGAAATGATGAGACTGGAACAATACACCCACAGCACTTCCCTCCCTTATTCCAGCAGGCTCTGTAGTGAATTACTTATGAGCTGTACTTCACTAACTGATGTCTGTCTGTCTGTCTGTCTATGTCTGGAAATAGCGTGTCTCTGAGGAATTTCAGGTAGGAATATTGTGGATTTTGTGAAGGCCTGAGAGCTGGGAAGGAGGAGAGGGACATAAATTTGCAGTGTCTTGTGGTTTGATGGATGTTTGATTTATGAACATTGGGCTGAGAAGGCCCCAGGGCTCCATAGCTGTGAGCACTGAATGCATCATCGCTCCCTTTTCCATGCATTTGTGCTTCTGAAGGCAGTCACTCATTTACACCTGATGGGATAGCAAAAAAACAGAGCTAAGCAGGGCAGTGTTCCATTCATTTCTGTCTGCTTAGCTCAGGTTCAAGCTAGACCTGGGATGAATACTTAGAAACATAGGAATCATCACAAAGGAGCAAGTACTAGAAATGAGGTTCAGCAGGAATGTATGTAGAAATCTGTTTGAAGGCTTAGGCTCTTGCACAATTGTCTCTGGCTAGTTCCCTAAACCCTTTTCTTCTGCTGTAGTCTCCCTAGACCCATTTTACTGAAAAACATACAAGCAATTTGAAAGCCCTAATGACGCACGTGTGCCTTGACTTTTGCACAATCTCTGCAAAGAAACTGTCTTTCCTCTTTCTGTTTCATAAGCACTGACCATTTGGCCTTGCCCTGTCATCCCCAAATATAAAGAAATACTCTCCCTCCTAAAGAGGGGAGGCAGTCCACTAGGTTAAGAAGATAAAAACTGTAACAATATTCATAGGTAGCCTGTTGCAAGGGCTTTCTTGACCAGTAAACATATATGTACACTTCAGTCACTTTTTAGTCCATGTTATGTTCTTCAGTGATGCCAGAGTACTAGATCAAATAATGTAAATGTAGCTCAGTCTTCTTTCTGGAAATATTCCTTGTCTGAAAAAGAACAAGCTATTTCCCCACATCATTATATGGATCAAGATATTCTTGCACTGCCCGCAAAACAAAGCTAGACTGAATCACATGTTTTCCCCAAAAGTTATCCTAACCAAAGGAATTAGAAAAACTATTTACCTTCCTTTTTTCCCCAGCTCTCACAACATGGACTCTAACCTCACCATTACAGGAAAAACTGCAGTTCACAATTGTGTAGATCAGTAAGAGACTAGGTGTTGCTCCCTAAATGTAACTGGTCCCATAACTCTAGCCCAGATCTTTAATGCTGCCTTGCCATCTAGTCCAACTCAGTATGTGTCCAAGGGGCATAGTTGCCTAAAAATCAGATATGTAAATATGATGAAGACATGGCCCATAGCGTATGACCTTAGATAAATTCCTATCCAAATATTCTGCCTGCTCACATGACCCAGTCCATACTGGGATATGACTGGTGGACTGATATTCCCAGCCCTGCCCTGCATTGGCTTCTGATGACCTAGTTCTGGGTAACTGAAGATCTCACCTCTTCCTCAGCACAGAAAATATTCTTGCATCATTTTGAAATCCTGTTGCTGCCACTGAAGAGTTCACATAAACCACTACTGTCTGTAGTGACCTCGTGCTTGCATGTAAAATCATGGTCAGGGCATTTCATGCTAGAAGTAAACCAGAAGAATTTACTGGAATGGGATTAAATTTGTTTTCAGTGTGTCTGCAGAGCCAAATCAATTCCAAGAGTTTTCTGAGCTGCTGAACAACCAGAGGCAATCATTGCACTTTTCTGCTGCCAGTTGCAGCCTTTCACCTCTTCTAGGCAGGAACTGTCTTCTACTCTGTATTTGCACAATTGCCAGTGTTGTGGGGTGGCACCTCACTGAACCCTCAGCATCAATAGGACGGCTTTGGTGAGCCTCCACTTGCAGAACAGCCAGCAGGACACCCCTCCAGCTGCCCTCCTGCCTGCAATACCTGTGGGTGAAATAGAGGCAAATGCACTTGAGTTAGACGTACATCTGACGCCAACTGCATCTGGCAACCACTCTGGCACTGCAGAGGACTGCCTCAGGATTTCTAGTTATTTTTAATTCAGCATCGGATTGGACCCAGTTGCTTCTGGTTAGAGATCTTTTTGCAATAACAAACTAAGATTACATGAAGAGCTTAAAAAAGAATTTCACCCCTCCAGGGCTAAATTACTTCCACTTATATACAACTGTCATATTTTTAAAGGGTAAACCCAGAAAGCTAACAGTGAAAAATATAACTCTACAACCGAGATTATCAGCCTGCTTTCTCTAGGCAATCATGTCTCATATCTAGAAGGTCTTTCATAGCAAAACCCAAAATTCAAGCTAAGTAGATGGAAGATTTATGTAGAGAGCAGGAAACAACAGCTTGGGAGGAGGTGTATTTGATTGCTGGAGCCAGTTACAAAGAGAAACCTCAAACACCATACGACTGCTTTTCCATAGCATCTCACTCACGTCTGGTAAAACCACTCCATGCTCACCCAGACTTTGCAAACGACTGCTCACCAGCTGAGAAAGGCATGGTGACATGCATGTTATGGAAGTATCTGACACTGGCAAACAGGTCCCTTCTATATGTAGCTCAGCATCCATTCCAGACATTTCATAACTATTTTTCATGAAGTAATAAATGGAAGTGGGAAGAATGAAAGCCTTCTGTACCAACTTACCTGTCCCACAGGAGGCCTCCTGCTGTTCAACTCACATTTAGGGAATTTAATCAGGAGCCGAGTTACCCAGGAACATGAGAAGGCCACACCTTCCCTGCACTTTCTGTGAATATTCCCCACTCATATGATGAGAGAGCAGTCATTCTTCATATAGTGGCTGTATTCAGCCCTGATTATATACCTGGATTAATAATTGAAGCACTTAACCCCAGGGGCAAATGGATTTCCCTGAAGAACACAAAAATTATGGAGAGGGGAGCTCAACATGTCAAATGTCCAGAAGTGGAAGTGCTCATAGTCCTTTGTTCAAAAATTTTCCCTTGAAGAGCATTTAACTCTCTTCAGAATTATTATCTGTTTTCCTCTAAACCCTTCTTCTATAATGGCATGGAGGAAAGTGGAAGAGGAGAAAGGAAACATGAGGAAAAGAGTAAACATTTTTCACTGGGTTGGGGGTACTATTTACATTAAAAAATCAATTAATTTACATAGAAAAGTCCGCAGATTTCAGACCTTCATCCAAAAAAAGGATGATTTCCATTTTTTTAAAAAATCAGTTCTGCTGATAGGAAATGTCCCCTGTAGCATTTTTTTGTGTTTTCTATTTCATTCTTTTTATGTGAGGTCAGAACCCAGCACCACATTGTCTTCAGAGCAGCACACTGAGGCCAATGACTATCTGGTACCTTGACAAGAGTCCTAGCCCATTCTTCAGCCACATTTGTATCTCGCATCTCCAGCTGCTATAAGTGCTTGAGTGTAAACTTAGAAGCTTAGGGGGAATTCCTGTCTCCCTACTACATTCATTCACATGCAGCTACACCCCTTCCAATGAAATCCCGAGATTTAGAGAGACTGAATTGCTTTAGGCCTCACAGGTTCATTCAGTCAGATGCAATTTATCATTTAACCCTTTCAGGAGATCTACCAGTTGCCAGTCTTGGCTTCATTTTCTCATTCTTAGAACTGCTGAGCAGAAAGGTCAAATAGTGTGAAATACAGCAAAGGCCATTTGTTTGAATCTGACTTTTTTTCAAGAGAGGGAACAACTTGCAATTGGCAGTGTGGTCCAGGATGCTCAGGGTTTGCAACCTTCCACAACTCTGAGGCAGTCTCTGGTTAACAGGGAGGATGGAGTAGCTGCCTGCTCTGCTGTGTTTATTGACATTGCTTCCTGTGAGGTTGTCTCTGTTCCAGAAGGAGCCTGTAATTCACTGACTGATCTACAGAAATTAGGTTGGAGTGTCTGGGATTCTCCAGAAAATATTAATAATTTTCCAGTATGATTGTGGCTATCCAGAAATCCAAGACAGTGGGACAGCACACACATAGAGACCATCTTCAACTATATTTGCACTCAGGACTCCAACCCCTTTGGAAATGTGTGATTGCCCCATATGCATGGCTCAGAGCTGTCACTGGGGAAATGCTGCACCTCTCCAACTTCTAACTCTCCCCCATGGAGGGATAGAAGGAATGAAATAGTCCTGGCAATTGTTTGGTACCAGCAGCTGAACTGTTTTGAAAATCTGGAGTAAAACTCCCAAAACAAAGCCATAACCACCAAGCCCTGGATCTTCAGCTGCATGGCTTTCTGCTGAGCTCACTGGCATCCTTGAGAGGTTTCCCACTGATTTCAGTGAGTTCTGTGGAGGAAGTTTTAGCTAAAGCAAAGCATAAAGAGGGTGGGCTGAGGTCTTGACGCGATACCATCCAACCATAGATACTTGAAGTCCCATCCACTGCTGTGGTCAGTTAGGGTAATGTGCCACTCCAGAGAGCAGGAGAAATCATATCCTTCCATTACCAGTAGGCTGGCATGAGAACTGAGGTTTAGGTCTTCCAGTTAAGTGCCTTACATCAGGCAATCCTCCTGTGTAGTCTCACGCCGTTCATTTTCTGTGCCCCTCTTGGCATCTCGGAGGTAAGGACAGTTCTATTTCCCTGTTTGTATCTCTTGGCAGCTCTGAGATAAGGACACTTTTATCTTCTCATGTTGGTGGTCTTTGCAAAGGAGAGAAGTGATTATACTTCAGCAAAGCAAACCCCCAGTCAAAGGAACGAACACAGATGGACTTCTGTCTCTTCACCCTCTCTTCTTTTCCAGTACAACCACATCACCACACTACCAACTGACTTGAGTGTCCTAACCATTGTTCATTCCTATTTATTTCAGCTCCAAGCAGTGTTTAGTCTAGAGGCTAAGAGCTCTCCACAGGATGGGCTTCAAGTAGATACACAAAGAAAGGCAGCTGAGCAGTGGGCCTGTTTCCCTTCTAGCAGCTTTTGTTGTGATTTTAGATGTGAAATCCACTGACAGGGTGGAGACTGAACTGACATGCTGAACTGTCTTGTTCACTGATTTGAAAATCTACTTTCTTAAAATGAGTCAGACCAAACCCTTATGACATTATCCCATGATCCAAAGAGTGACTTAACATTTGGTCACAAGAAGAGCAGCATTTTAATTTTTTTTTGCTACATGGAACTGGGAATGTTTCAGGCAGTGACTCTATACAACAAATGATATACAGTCATCACTGAAGGAATTTTCTATCTCCCTGTGAATTACCAGATCAAGCAGCCTTTTCTAATCCTTGTTCTAGCCTTTAAAGTCAGGACACTTAATTTTTTTAAAATTCTCTGCCAAAATCTATTTTTGAAGCATTATTGCAGTAGTTGCCAGATACAAGGAGGCAAGTGCCTGCCCCCATTTGTCTAAGAGAATAAGTGAGTGGGATCACACAAGCATAGACTGAATCTCCCAGATGAGACTCCCGAAGCACTGTGCAATCATTAGTGGGTTAAACCTCACAAATCCAGCCTGAGTTGGTGCTTAGTCCCTTTCACGGGTAGAAGGCACAGAAAGACAGGTATGGCAAGGGGCAAAAGGCATCAGCAAAGAGGATTTTTCTGCTTAAGAACAAAGGGAGTGAAGGTGTGTCTTGTAAATAGTGTTTTACTCAGGTTGATGTTGTCACTAAGAGTCTTTCCATTGATCTCCTCAGTCATTGCAAACATCATAATTAGAGCCTGCTGAATAACACTGACAAATGGTGTACCTGTCTGTTCAGCAGCTTACCTTCTTTGAGGTCTCTTCCAACCTAAATGATGCAATGAGTCTACATACAATTCTCCTGTCAGTTTTGAGTAACTTGCTCATTGGTTTAGAGATTGCAAAGTAAGAAGGGGTCACTGATATCATTAGTCTGAGCTCATGCATATCATAAGCTGCAGTATCACACTGAATTGCTTTTTCCTGGAAATACAGAGTAGCTTTCAGGGGAATTGTTGGGGGTTTTTTTTAAATATTGCTAATGAATGGAGAAATCTACAAGAAGCCTTACATAAACTGATTAATTACTCTCACTTCTAAAATATCAGGGTTTTTTTCTAGTCAGAATTCATCCAGTTTCAGTTATTAAACCTCTGGTTTTATGTCAGCATTGAGAGATTGTGATCAAGTCAACCCTTCACATGATCTCTGTTTGAGCAGGTTGAGCTCCTGGAGTCTCTCACTATAAGGCATGCTTTCTAGTTTCTTAATCAGCCCAGTATCACTTCTCTGCATTTTTTCCAATGTGTTATCAACCTTCTGGAATTATTCACAAATAACCTTTTCATTAGTCAAGCCGCTCTTCAGATGGTTGAACAATATTTGCCTGATGAATTTACAGTAACCTTCCTATTGTTGGTTTTATTATTTGTGAGTTGCTAACGTGGACAGTTGCAGAGGTCTCTTTTCCTACAGCTCCACTGGCCATGGAAGGCATTTTTATGCATTGTTAGTCCTTCTTCTGGACAAGCCCCTGTGCCATCTGCCATTGATCCCAGCTGTGCCACAGGGAGACACCAGCATGCTAACTTGTAGAAATGTTCCCATGTCTCAGGATGGAAAGGGACATAAAACCCAGCTCCTCTTGGGTTAGCTCAGCTCTTTCTCTTGTTTCCAGCACATTGCCAGAATATTTTCTCATGCAAGAAATCCAGAGAGGCATTAGTATACATCAACTGTACTCCTGAACTGTGGACCTCCTGAAAGAAGGGGATGTGTGTCACCCCAAGAAGTTCAAATGTCTGCTTCAACTGATGCTAGTTACTGCATCTAGTGCTTTCTAACCTCTCAGTCCTGGTGATTTGTCTTAATTACCAGGCTCTGTGGTTAGTGATTGACATGTTGGGTTATTTGTGAACAAGCAGAAGGCTGGTGTGACTTCTGGGCAAAGTTTCAACCCCGTAGAAGGATGTTCTCTCTTCAGAGTGTCCTCAGCAATTCTCATCCACATTTGAAAAAGGTAAATGCTTACAAGAAAACTGTATCTATGTAGCAAACACACACATTTTAGCAGAGTATCAAGTCCCTTTTGATTTCAAATTAACCTGGTTCCCTTCTCTTTGGCTTGCCATCATTTGCTGCAATGAAGCAGACTGTGGAATTTCCTCTTTAGCTTTTCGTTAGAAAGCCACTTGTTCAGTTTCATGTTCTAGGCTTCAGCTGAGCTCTCCTTTATTGCCAGCTCATGCTTCCACTGAACACACAGCTTGGTGAAGAAATAGCCCCTTCCCTATCCTGAAGCCTGCTTCAAACAGATAGGCAATTGTGGTTGTGTTTGCCCTTGGTCTCCGTGAAGCCATTGAGGTACTGAAGCATCAACTCTCTTCTCTGCTACATGATACTCAAATACCACCAACCTTGTTCCCTCCAAATGAAAATCAGGTGATGGGAAAGCTCACATCCTTGTGTCTCTCTTCCTGAAGTTTTGGACTCTTGCAAGCAGCTCTCAGTGCCATCAGTATCATGAGAAAAAACCCTCTGCTACTTTCACCAAGAAGATCAGAAAGCCACAGCCACCTTCAGGCTTTGATCTTTAGCCAAAGCCAACCTCCTTTGCTCTCCAGACCTTTTAGTTTTGCTTTGATACATGTACGTGCTCTTCTGTGTTCTTTCCTTCTCTCTGCTCCCTGTTTTCACCCTCCTTACACTCCCCAGACCTTGGCTGGAACCATTTCATGCCTGTAGGAAAAGATATGTATGAACTTCTGCTTCATGGGTCACCAAGATAAGGCTGGACCAAGGGAAACTGGGTGATTTGTCCCCAGATGTTAAGACAATAGGCTTTCCTGACAATGTTTCCCACTACAGGAGGTGATGCACACTGTCTTGGTGACTGAAAATGCCCAAGAGGGAAAGGGAAGGGCCATAGCAGACATCTGGGGCCAAAACACAAGCAATTTGTTAACCAGGTGTAGCCACAAATGAAGCTTGGAACAAGGAGACAGCAAATAGCAAACCATTTCCAGATGATCAAAGTCCATTCAAACATGCCACCTACTGGACCTGAGCGTGGAGCCTTGAGAGAGATGGGGCAGGTGACACTGAAGACACAGGGAAGATGAGCTTCCACACTCTACAAGGATTTCTTGTAAAAGATAGTCCCTCTCTCACCTCTTCAGGTCTCTGGGCTTTATGATCAGCGCCCTCAGCTCTACTTTGCCAAAAGCCAAAGACAGCAAGGCAGAGGGCCTGCAGAATTTCCCATGAAGTTCTGTGAGAATAGTCTTTCTTGTTTTGCTTTGCAGAAGGAAAATACATCAAAGCAGCAAAAGTACAGGCTTTTTAATGTGGAAATCTTGAGTCTGCCCACCTCTACCAGAGCCTCCTCCATGTGATGCTGAGCAAGTAGGGCACATGCTTAAATGTACCCCCTAGTATGGGATGCTCCAGCTTCAAATGTAGTGGCCTGTGGTTAAGAGCTGCTGAGCAACCATCAGAGTTTCAAAATATTGTATGGTCAGCACTTCTGTAGTTCTTCATGTGTCATTTTCTTGACCTCTGAGGAAACCTTGGGAGTGATGACAGAGAGGATGGTGAGCCATTTGCCCTGGATAGGGGAGGTGGTGACGTCTGTGACTCATGACCTTATTGCACATCTGAAGGTAATGCAAGTCACTGCTAGTGAGCTGCAAGTGAGCTGTAAGCCCTGAGGAACTTTGTGTCCTCCAGATCTGATGGAACTGAAGAAGGTAGAATTGAGGGGTACATCTGAAGTACTGCCATGAATCTCGCTGTGTCTCAGAGCTTTTTCAGTATGTTCACTTGAAAAATGAAAACCAAGGAGAAGAGAAACCTACCTAATACCAAGGCAGGTAAATGTTCTTTCATACTTCTTAAGTGCCACTGAGGGCAAAGTTTCATCATTGCAAAAACAGCTGCTATTTGTGTAATCCTTCCCTAACATTTGTGGTGGATAACATTTACATTCCAGTTCTTCCCTAAAGCTTTGTCACAGGAATTTGGGCAGGAGTTCAAGTACCTGGCAGCTGGAACCATGCCCATACTAAGCCACCTAAAGACTGACATTCCAGGCCTCACTTCATGGAGAAGAGCCTTGCTCCCCTAACTGAGCTTCAGCATCCTGAGTACAAAGCCTGTCAGATTTCATTGTTAACGAATGAAGAAATAAATTGGCTCTAATTATTCTATGAAGAGCTTAGATGGAATTTTACAGGAAAGCAGCTTTGTTTAGAGATTACAAGAGGAGACTCTGAGCCAGGATTCCCAGGTTGTATATCTGGTGCTGCCCCTCATTCACTGAGTAGCCCTGAATGAATGTTATATCTTGTTTTCCCCCATCTGTAAAAAGGGGTGGTGATATCAAACTTCCTGGCATAAGTGTTTCTAGGCTTAATTAATTAACAGCAGTGAAGCAATCTGAGTTTTCTGTTGGAAGATGCCATAGTAATAATCTAATAAATATTTCTAGCTGCTTCAGTATTTGGCATTCTCATTCTTTTTCATAAGTAGAAGACAGCCCTCAAAGAGAAAACAGAGTTTTGAATCTCCTAACTGATTACTGGGCATTAAGGAAAACGTGTTTAACTGGGTCATAAATTCACTGAAATTTCATTTCTTTTCAGGCTGTGAAGAACAGACAGAAAAACTTTTGCTCAACTACTTGCTGGTCTAAAATTTTCAATTAATTGTTTTATGCAAACAAAGCTTTTTGCAAATTTGCTGTGGCTTTTTTTCAAGTAGTTTCTGCTTGCAGAGTGATTGGCCAATCAGCTCACGTAGTATTGTGTCTGCCCCTTAAGTGGATAATGCTCAGGCTCCCAAATGCCTTACAAAACCTTACAAATACTCAGGCTGCTCTGGTAGGAAGAGACTTTGGGAGGTCTTCAGATTAGCCTGTGGTTCGAAGAAGGAGAAGGTCAAATAAAGGCTGAGGATAGGTTGCTCAGAACTTTCAACACTTGGGTACTGAAAGCCTTCAAGGATGGTGGCTGCACAACCTCTTTGGGCAGTATTTGGCTATTCTCATGGTGAAAATGCCTTTCTTGAAATCCAGTCTAAATATCTTCCATTTTAGTTAAAGTCCATTATTTGTCATCCTCCCTAAGGAGAAAAGCCTGGCTCCATCTTCTTGATAATTTCCTAGTAGAAGCTGTCAGGCTGCTGGTTGTGTCTTACAAAGCCATCTCTTCTGAGGCCAACAAGCCCAGTTCCCTCAGCCTCTCCTCAAAGGGCCCTTGCCCTCAAACCTCTTGGTGGTGTCTGCTGAACTTGCTCCAGTGTGTCCATGTGTTTATTGCATTGGGGATCCAACACTGGGTCTGGTACTCCAGTGCCATCCAAGTACCTAGAGAAGCTGGATAAACACATCTGTCACCCTCCTGGCTGTTCAGCCTTTGACTTCTACTGCTGCCAAGGCACACTCCTGGCTCATGCTGAGCTTGCTCTCTGCCTGGATACCTAGGCAGAGACTGGACCCTTTTTCTGGAGAGCTGCTCCTCTCCCCATCAGTCCTAGCGTGTACTGCTGCAGGGGCTCTTCCTTCTCAAGTCCGGGGTTTTGCATTTACCCTTGTTGAATTTCATAAGGTCCCTCTCAGCCCATTCCTCCATGCTGTCCAGGGCCCTCTGAATGACAGCTCTGCACTCAAGCATATCAACTGCTCTCTAATACTCTGATGTTGTCTCCAAGCTTGATGAGCAAGTACTCCGTCATCTCATCTAGACAACTGCTAAAGATATTTAAACAGGATAGGCTCCAGGAAAGACCCCTACAGTACCCAGCTTTTGTTCCCAGCCTCCAAGTAGAGCATGACATCTATTTGCTCCTCTCCAAGTCTGACCATCTAAACCAGCCTGTTAGTCCACCCACCCAGACCATAACATCCACACTTGAATACAAGAATGTTGTGGTAGACAGCCTAAAGCCTTGCTAAATTCATGGTAAGATGCCTGCCAAGAAATCATGTATGAATAAGAGCTGCATATATTGTATTTACCTGTATGTGTGTCATGTGCAGTCCCTTTTTGAAAACAGGCTTGTGAAGTACTGTGTAGTAATCATTCAGAAATTAGTCAGCATGGTAGTGAACTGAATTTGTGTCTTAGAATTCAACTTCTTAACCATGTGCTCTGTTGTTTTCCACTTCATGGTTTTCTGCTTTACCTTTGACTGGGAATTTTTAAAGCAACCATCCTTGTCCTTACATCCAACTCCAGCTATGAGTCAAATGGGTCTCCGCATTTGAACAATGAGCTACTTCTAACCGTAAGTCATTCTCTAAAGTTTTTCCTTCCCGTAACTCCAAAAAGACTTCCAGTCTTTTTAACCTCTGCATTCCCCAGTAATATCAAACATATGGTCTACAGAAGATATGGACCACCAGTAAAACCATGGGAAGCTCATGGACTGAGAGAATGGATGTGAGTGAGACACACTATGAGAACAGGATTGACTCCATGTACTTCATGTACTCCAAGCCTGTGTAGGCTTGTCAACCTAGGCAGCATAGATCTCAGGCACTGTCCACTCTGTGTAAGGCTTAAACTAGATCTTCAGCTTCAATCATCACATCCTTGCTACTGATGTTCAGCTCTGTCCTGTGTCCATCATCTCATCTCCTGTTTTTTGGAGTTCTAGCACAGGGAGAAATGAAAAATTTCTCCCACAACTGAGAAATGGAAGCTGTGTGTGCTCCTCATCATCTCTTCTTGCTAGAAATATGCTTTTCTTAATCAAGTTAAGAATATGCTCTGAGAGCTTCTGGGTGCAGAGTGAGGCCATGAAAGGAGGAAGGGGAGACATGGCCACTTTTTAACTGGGTTGGTGAGTTCACTCATGTGAATACCTTCAGCTGTTGAAGGAGGATGTTGCCTAAATGAGCTGCTCAGAGGCAAAATTGGAGCCATCCTCTGCAGCACCTCAGTGGGTGCTGCTGAACTCGAGTGCAGCCACACTCAAGACTCTTGTTCATAATGGACAATGCAGTGTTACTTATGTCATGCTGAGGCATGTACTGACCTATCCCGAGCTGGAGAGGAGACTTTCTGAACCTCTGGTTCCTCTGTCAGAGATCTCTCATCCAGGTACTGAGTGCCTAAGAAAGTTATACACAAAGGCTGGTGGCAGAGCAGCCAGGATTGATGCCAAATGGCAGGCCTCCCCTCTCTGTACAGTAGATAAATTTCCAAAATCCCATGTTTGGGCAGTTCTAGCTTCCCCTCCTTGGACAATGCTAGGTATGTAATTGTACCTTAGGCCAGATAACTTACAGGGAATTGTTTTTTCAGATTGGCCTGTCAACTCATGTCATGTTGGGCACTGTGCTGAAGATGCACATGTCCATGAATCAAGCAGCATTAGAGCAATGAAATAAAGCAGGGGAAAACTACCATATGTGAAAAATGCAGAGGCTGCTGTTTGTGTCTGACACAGCCAGCGCAGCTTGGGTGAGCGGATGGCTGGATGTTTTTTCTGGCTGATCTCCCACTCAGGGTGCACTGATGACCTTTGTTTGGGAGCTACCTCCTTCCAACAGTACTCATGTGAATGTTGTGGTAATCATTATTTCAATTTGCCAAGAGGCGCAGTAACTAGCCAACTAGCCTAACTGTGGTAAAGCCCAATCCAGTGACTCCTAGTCCCCTGAATTTTCTTTGCAATTCCTTTATCAGCTCCATAACGCAGCATTGGTGACAATTAGGCAATTGCCAGAGTGGTGTAATGAGCCCTCTAAAGCCCTGGAGAGAATGGTTGAATTTACTGCTAGACTTTAGCACCTTGTTTTCTGGCACACAGAAAATCCATTCTCTTGTGATGATCTTAACTGTGAATGTAGGTACCACAACCTGTTTTTTTATGCCAAGATTATTTACCAAAATTGAGTCCTGTTGGAGTACAAAGGGAGGCAACCTATTTGTAAAGCCTTCCTACCCATGCAAGAATGTACTTGTGTGATGTAATCACTGTGTTGAACCAGCTAAACCTCCTTCCCTTCCCGGATGGCATCTGCACCTCTAGGTCAGAGATGCTGTTTTGCCAACAGCTGAGGATGCTTCCCTCTGTGCGGGGAAAAGGTCCTGCTCTTTACATGGTGGGGCCTGCAAATGCTGCCCTTGAGACTGCTGTGAAGTACCTCTTGGACCTGGAGTAGTGACATCCAGGAACTCCTGAGAAGCCACAGAGGCTGTGACATGCTGTAGACACCAGCAGGTTTGGCCTGAGATGTGTCCCACAGCAGGAGTGAGAAGAGCCCCTTTTGCCCCAGCTGTTGGCGGAGTGTCTGCAACACAGCCCAGTCAGTGCTGCCAGGAACACACTGCCCACCTAGGACCCATGAATTCTGCTTGCTTCAATGAAAATAATGTGGTGCAATCAGCGCAGAAGTGAGGTTTGCAGCTACCACACCCACCTCCACAGACACACGTGCTCCTGCAATCTTCTTTGTGCCATGGTTTCAGTAAGCAAGCAGACAAGCCTACTTGTCAGACACAGTGGCATGTCAGCCAGCGGGGATGGCTACAAATGTGGCTTTCTCCAGCTCTGCTCAGCAAGACCTCCTCCTGCTGCTTGGAACAATATGTGGTTACCACAACATGACATCTAGTTAAGAAAACAAAGCCAAGCACAATCCACCCGAACTTCAAAACTTCCCCCTTTCCTTCAACAACAGATTTTTCTTGTCAGGTTCAAATTATTTGCCAATGAGTGCTGGAAAAAGCCATTGCTCTGTTTTGGCCTGTATTTATTAGCTGTACCAAACAAATAGAAGGTCTTTCTGGGAAATGAACATCAGGGGGTGCAAGAAAATGACATTGGCCTGGCTTAATTTACTAACTAAGGCTAGCCTCTTCAAGTGTTGGGCCACGGTGATGGGTATTTTGTACAACACCATTGCAGCTCCTCTTCCTAAGCTGATGTGTTCAGGCTGCATGCTGTAATTTCTGATTTTGGTGAACTGAGAGCAAAATCCCCAAAACCGACAGGCAGCATCACCACTCTGCATCCCAGCCCACAGGTGAGGTACGCTGGGAGAGCAGAGAGACAGATACTTGGTGCTTGTGCTTGCTCTTACTGTTGTTTTTGAGGAAATCTGCTACACGTTTGCGATGGAGCCAGGTAGTGGATGGATGTTGTACAGAACTTCAGTCTCCCAGTCTGTCAAGCTTGAAAGTTTTTCCAGCTTTCAATTTTGTCTAGAGTTTCCTTCTTAAAGACTCCCCCCTTCTTCAAACAGAGCCTCAACTCTGGCTGGGTCCCAGAGATAGATACCAAATGGTGCTTTTTTCCCTTTCTTTTGCTCTTTCTTCCTTCTCATGAAGCTGGCAGACTCTCCAAACACACATCCAACCAACGCACAGTGCATTCGAAAACAGGCCATCTGGCTGAGCACTCCTTGAGAATGAGAAGACAAGAAAAACAACCCTCTTGGAGCTGGCAGCTGAAAGGCAGGCAGCCCGTACGTGGACTTGATCTCATGGTGCAATCCAAGAGCTGTCCAATCCAAGGGCATAGCAAAAAAGCTCTTTCCTAATGAGCAGAATACGGCTGTCTCCAGAAGCGGCTCCAAGTCAACAATTTGAGTGGGATGCTGTAACTCTCCTCGCCGCACATGTGCTCATTAATTAAAGCCACTTTGGAAGATGCCCCGGACACCCCCGCCAGGGCTGCCAGCCTACCCTCCCTGAAATGCTGCTTGCTGCTTTGCAGCCCCCTGCTGGGCCCGGAACTGCAGAGCCCCAGGAGAAGGACGGGGCCATCGGCATCCAGCTCTAACCGCAAAGGGGACCTGTTGCGTCACCGGTGAGCAGCTGCGGCGGGAGCACAGCCCTGGGAGGAAGTTGCACTCCATTTGCTTTGCCATCATTTTTCTCCCCTGAGTTTGGTAACAGCTAGAGTGCTCCAGGCACAAAACCACTCTGGGCAGGTCAGCAAGTGTCAGCGACTGAAGTGAGCTGAGCAACCAGTATTGCAATGCTTCCCTATTTTTTTCTGGTGGCTAAGGACTGGATTCACTAAATCAGGGTGGCAGAAATGAACACAGAGCCATTAGTAGCCAAATCCATCAACAGCAGAACAGGGAGCACTCAATGAAATCAGTAGGAGATGAGTTTAAAACAATTTAAAGAAATTATATCACATTAGGTAGAGAGAACTTCTGGAGTTCATTAGGTAGAGAACTTCTGGAGTTGCTGGCCCGGAAAGCTGCAGAGCAGAGAGTATCAGTGGGCTCAAAATGGAATAGGACAAATTTGCAGGCAACAGATCCATAAAATGACACTAAAAGGAACAGGCAAAATGTGTAATCTAACATCCCAATCCGACAAAGGTGAATGCTGAGAAAACAGATGGTAGAGGGAAATGTCCGGGTGTGGGTGCTCCCTGGACCTTGCCTTACTTGGAAGCAGAGTGCTGTGTGGGGAGGACCATTGCTCTGCCCCAAAAGGCTATTCTTCAGTTTTTACTGTAGGATTCAGTCCCTGTACCAGCCCCATCTGAAGGTCATATGAACAGATTGTTGCCTCTTTAAATTACCAGAAGGAAGCTAGAATCTAATATTTCTCTGAAAGCTGAATTTGTGGAACATGTTTCTGTGAATGTTAACAGTCATAAGCCCTGGCTTAATCTGTTTGCTCTCCCAGTCATTACATTTCACACAGTGACAGGGTGATTCATTTGACTCTTCATCTTCTTACTTGGGATCTCCTTGTTTCTGCATCTGCCCCTGTAGTACTGATGGGAGCAAGGACAGCTCATAGCTACATCTCAGCTATGTGTGTATGGCTTTCCAATGGCTAGTTACAGCTCTGCAGCTCCAGATGGCACTTCCTCAGGATTCTGCCATGGCTTCTTGCATGTGGTTGTGTTTCCAAGGCCAGGGGTTAAAACTCTTGATTTTTGACATTATTAATTCAAGAGTAAGGTTCTGTAAGTGAAAAGTTGCTTACTTATCTTGAAAAAAATATGACAAAACATGTACAGTACCAATGCAGGTCCGCTGTATTTCTTGCCACTAAGTTATCAGAGACATACTCTGATAAAAGGAACAAATCTGTTCCTTTTATCAATATGCAATTTAGTTGTTCCCAGCCAACAAGGTGAGGTCTAAACCAGATTTTGCATCGTCTTTCTAAATCCACTGCTTTGAGCTGTAACAATTACAGTGACCTGTTCCTAAACTGAAAAGAATAAAAACCAGAGATTTGATGAATTCAAATGTGCCCCTTTTTTGGTGCTGACTGAATTCAAACACAGGTGGTTAGTTCAGAAAAACCTGGGAGTGACAGGAGACAGGGAGCTGTACTAAATCAGAATGAAGTGCATCAGTGCAATTGCTAAATCATACCAGAGAGAATGTAAATAGTGACTGAGAAACTTCAGCATGGAAAATAATGGGGTAAAGGGCATGACAAATTAAAAGAGTTGTCTGTGTGATCAAATCTATTCCTTTGCTGTTGTGATATCCCACAACAGATAGAGATCTGTCTTCAAACAGCTGAGCTTTTTGTTCCCATTGCTTTTCTTTGGAGGCTATCCTGAACTTCACTCTGCTGTTGTTTTGAAAGTTTCTGCATGTCTGCAGCCTCAATTTATTTATGACCAGTGTGTGCCCATTTTAAGATCTTTCCTTTTATAAACTCTAACCTGCTATTAGCCACATTTAGTGAAGGTTTTAGGGCATAATTCATCTCCTACAAATATGTGTGTTCTGTTATGCTAACATTGTCCCTTTTCTTTTTTATTTTTAACTTATAGGAAAGCAGAATAATATGCAAAACCAAGATGCAACATGTTTCAGGTCTACATTACAATTCAGACAGAAATGTAAATCAGCTGAAGACATCAGAACAAAATGCTTTGTAAGTGTTCTGTGCTATCAGTTACTCAAGGGATAGTTCCAGGTAACGCCTTTCAGTGCATATTGCTTCCTTTGAAGCCTTTGATGTGACCTTGTGAAAGGTAGGTTCCCTTCAGGAATGTGCTCTGAGGTCTGAGGCAAGTAAGCTGGAGCTCTGAGAGCGTGGTGTTTCCAGAGACCAGGTTCCAAACTTGCTTATGTTCATGTGAACAGCACTCTTTATAAAGAAAGAATACCAGGGTATAGTCTCATGATGCTGAGAATACAAATTCTCAGTATCAATTGTGCTGTGGGAGTGTCATTTGTGCCTTCTATTCCAATAAAATGCATTAAATTTTCTTCAGGTCCTTTCCAAAATTAGATGTAAAGAGTGTCCAAACCATCACCAGTGAAAATTATGCCAGTTGGAACATTTCTAGTGAAAAATTTGGTTTTGAGAGAGCAGATATTTTCATAAAAAGTGTTCACTGACCTCCAAATATGCCTCCCTTGCAGAAACCCAAAAGCCTTAAAAGCAGAAGAGATTTGATTCTTGGCAGTTTGGAAATTATTCCTCTCCCTTTCCCCCAGCGTTTTCCAATGGAAAATATTCAGGGTTTGGGTTTTCAGCCCTTTGCTGAAATGTCAACATTTTCCAAAGGGTGAAGGAAGGGAAAAGAGAAGAAAATAAAAACATGTTCTGACCAGCTCCAGTCAGAGCCAAATGGCTCAGTCCTGGATTTGGTCAGGGAAGTATGCTGGAGGGGAGAAAACAGGAGTGTCTTGGTTCCACACATAGCCTGGCTGGGCTGAGGGCTGCGTATCATGATCCATTTGTGTGAGTCATTACACTCTCCATTTCCCCAGGACAGTGTGTGGGATAGCTTTTAAGCACTCCAGGTCAATATGTCACTTGCAAGCGGTACCCTGTTTGTCTGCCATGGCCACTTGGGCTCTCTGTGCACGTGTGGGATACACACAGGTACACTCTGCTCAAGTCCTCCAATATTTCCATGACGTCTTTAACTCACAGAGACAACAACACCACCTGGCGCCTATCCAGACCTGAGAATTCAGCTCTCCTCCATTCATAAAAGAGGAGAAAGGAGAAAAACGGCATGTGCCTGTAACCATACATGATTGTCTGTGTCCTCTGCTCAGGTGACACTGTCTTGTGCTGTGCAATGCCTGGAATTTAGCCTTTGAAAGCCCAGGCCATCTATGGACCAATTGGCTCTTGGTAGGGAGATATGCTGGAAGAGCCAACATAAAAGCTGCTAACCTACTCATGCACTTACATGTGCCATCATGCTTCTGGGGGAAAAGGAGTGGCTTCATTTCCACAAAGTGTTGCTGGTCCCCACCTGCATGGTCAGTCTCTGGAAAACTGCTCCTGCAATTGGGCACCTTCAAACCTGAGAAGGACCAGGGCCATCCCTGCAGCTGCCTCTCCAAGGTGTCTCCCATGGCCACAGCCGGGGGAGGTGGTAGATGGATGCATGCCCAGGCTAGGTCTTTGTCCCCCTCTAGTGACTCAACTGCAATTCCGAGTCCTACTCCCTCTGAGCAAGATGGTAATTTTTCTAGGCCAGGATGTTTCCTTTCTAAAGGCCAGTAGGACATCTAAGCACCACTGGCAGGTCATATATTTATACACACAGACATTATCCATTGCAAGTGTAAACAGTAATTTAGGAGCCTGACTTTCTGTTCTAATAGGCCACGTGTGCCTGCTTTCCTCTCATGGAAGATGGCAGTCGCAGGCTTCACACACCAGCCTGTGCCTGATCCTCCCAGGAGGAGATCCAGCTAGGACCACCGTTACCAGTGCAAAAGCACATGCTCCCAGTCTCTTGTAACCAAACACTTGCTGAGTCACAGCCCAGTCACCCGAACGCTTAGCAAGTCGCGTCAGCCATCTGTCACCAGCACATCCTCCTCACCGTGCTGTGACTCCATGGGGAAAACAACAGGAGGCAGATTACATTTGATTAAGGAGCCAGGCTCTCGTGCTTTTTGGCTCTGAGTAACCCCTGGATTGCCTTCTAACCAGTGGTGAGGGCTTTGGCTTGTCTTAATTTGGCCCTTTGTCAGGGAAGAAAGTGACAATCAGGTTCAAACACTGGAAGCTTTGCCTGACTAATAGTGAGTCCAAACAAAGCTGACTCAGATGAGACATGGATGGCATTGTACAAAATGGCCCTCCTACAGACAGATCATCTACACGGGTCTCCACACTGGTGTTCTCCTCCAACCACTGCTGAAAAAACAGTACTGAAATATAGGGTGCCCTCTTTCCTAAGACCTTTTCCCACCCACTGTGTCAGCTAAAAGGCTGCAAGAGCTGCCTTGCCATGTCTCTTGTCCTAATGAACACCCGTGTTTCCCTGCGTTCAGCCACGTGCTAGAGGTGCAGCCCTGCAGGGCACAGCCCAAAAAGACAGGTTCACTTCCTGCAGTGTACCTGCATTACCCATCTGACAAAGCACTGCCAAGGTGCAGGAGCCAGACTAGGCTCAAAGTAGGGATTCACAGGGGATTTCACAAAGCCAGGTCTCTGCGCTTCTTACAAGCTCTCCAGGCAAGGGTCCCCAGCCTCTTCTCTTGTGGTTGAAAGTCTCATGCCCATCAGCTCCGTAAGGGACAAATCACCCACACTAGCAATCTGACCATCCTACTTTTTCCTAAGGCAATGAAAGAGTACAGAGTAAATGTGGCCTTTTTGTTGTGGAGGGAAAAAAGTTAACTCAATGCCAGGCACAGATCCCAGGCTGTATAGTTCAAATCACGCTCAGAGCACATAATTCCCATTTGTGTTTGTGTGCACGCAGGGCAAGGGTGGGGGCTGGCAGGGGTGTGTGTGTGTGAATATAAGAATGTAATTGTCATAATTTAATCCAAAACTACTTCTTGGAAGGAAAAAAAAAAAAATCAGGCTGACACAAAACAGCATGTTCAGTTATAAACACCACATGAAAGAGCCGTATTATGTTCTGCTTGGTAACTGACATAGAGCGCTAACATTCCCAGCTGCCCACTACTGGGCAAAGGCCTTTCCAACTCTCCCCCTCACCCCCAAAACAACCCCCCCCAGCCAAACTGCAGCGCAGATACCAATTTCTGAGGCCGCAGAGAAATTCCACATAGAAAGTTCATTATGGGCAGAGCAGGCTGGCTGGCAGGCAGAGCGGTGTGGAGCACAGAGATGGCCATCTGGGACTCGGGGCGCTCCCAGTTGTGCACGCACATCTGCAAGGCCACAGAGAAGTTGGCACACACTGTGGGAGCTTCAGAGGGGTTTTTCCCCCTAGATTTCCCATACCAGGACAGTGTATTCCTGGAGCAGCATGCCTTGCTGGCATCAAGGCTGCTTCTCCCCAACAGGCTCAAAGCAGTAGCAGCCATCAGCAATGGTCTCAGGGCTCCCGGTGCCCTTCCCTTCTCCTCCCAGGCCTTCAGCTGGAGTGACTCATCCCATGTAAAGGAAGCACAGTCATTCACACTTAGATCCTCAGGGGTGCTTACCTACTTAACTCCGGATGGCACTGCACCCCTCAAAAAGCAACCAGGAACACCAGAGATCTGATAATTCACTCAGTATTCTGTAATTCACCAGGCAGAATCGCCCTTCCTGCTTGTGGGGCCAGGAGATAATGTGAAAATGCCCTTCCAATCCTCGCTGTCCCCTGTGGTGGGGGTAGCTAGGGTCTCATCCTAACTAGAGGCTCCACAAATCACCGACTGGAGAGTTGTTGGAACAGGATATCACAAAATAAACGCCTTCTGCTTGAAGAATATGTTTTTTAGCTTGACGCTAACCTTTATTTTTTGTGGGGCTGGGTGACATTATTAGCACCCGTGCTTGCTGCTGAAGTGAAGCATCTTTGTTGCAGCGTGGGTGGGAGATGGGTTATCATCAATATGGAGCAGATCTAGAGAATGACTTCTGTTATTTACTTCTTTTCTGTTCTTGTAGAACATGTGACACAGTTTAACAAAGATCTGCTTAACAGAAAAATCCAATTAAAACCTGAATTGTCCTTCGGCTGTCCCTGGCACACTGCCACTTCAGCAGTCCAGTGCCGTGGGAATGAGGTGGAGGACGAGTAAGTGAAACGTACTCCTTGTGCGGTGACACTTCGGGACAGGGCGGCGAGCGCCGCCTTTTGCCCCGGGGGATGGTAGGGCTTGGCATTGCCGGCGGTCTCCTTGGACAAAAAGGACCGCCACAACAGAAGCAGCGTTCGTGTCGCCCCGCCCGAAAGGTGGAATTGAACCACTCTGTCGCTAGACAGCTACAGGTTTGAAGCCTGCACCCCAGACCACTGAGGGTCATCCGGGCAATTTCTAAGACCCATAGAGCACTTTATATGAATTCCCTCATCTTTTTTACCCCTCGGTGATGGCGAAGGGTGTTTTCCCGCAGGCATGGCCCCTCGCCTTTTCCCAATAAAAATACGACCCGCACGGAGCAGAGGATGTGGCGGTGGCGG
>VXBB01004032.1:869748-888040 GCA_013399915.1 Illadopsis cleaveri
TTTCTAGTGGCTAATGCCAGATACTCTGGAGGATGTGAATCTCCCATGGGATACATCTCAGAACAATAATATCCTCTGGGAGGAAATTCCTCCCTGGCTCCCAGCTGAGGATCAACTTATTGCCCCGAAGTATGAGGATTGAAAACACTTGTAATTTTATCCCAGCGAGTGTAACTATACAGGCTATTTTCATAAACCCTTGAAGAATTACTCACTTATTTGCCTCGAGAGATTCCTCTAAAGCAGAACCATTTCTGCAAATGCATGTGGTTTCCAATGATTTTTAATTAGATAATTCTTTTTGGTGTAAGCAACAAAAAACCCCATAGGCCTATTACTCCTCTTGCTTGCCCAGGGGAAGCTTAGACTCAAAACTGGTACTTGGTGGAGCAGCATCACAGTAAAAATGGTACAGAACAGAACCAGAGCCACAGCCTGAAGCTGGGACCAGTTTTGTGGATGTCAGCAAAAGAAAGCAAAAAGTATGTGGTGGGGCAGCACCATTCTCACTCACATGCAGGAATGCTGCTGGGCACAACTTTGCTTTCAGTGCATGGCTCCAAGTCATGGCTTACCCTCTTGGAGCTGAACCAGCTCAAGTATGCCCTGCCCTGCTGACTCCCCACACAGACATGAACATATTTGAGGCCTTACTGTTTTTAGTGAGCAACTTCTTTAGCAACTTAAATGTGGTTTTTTAACCAGAAGCGGGGCTCTTATCAGAAGGAGATGGTTTGAGAGCTGCTTCTGTGCCTGCCAATGCAGGGCAAAAATTTTTCTTTGTTTCCTTGATTTATAGGAGTCACGTTCCTCCGTACATTCCTATCTCTTTACCTGGTACTTATCTCAGTAGCAGGTGGCGTAATTTAACAAGTGTCTTTTGTGCATAAAAATGCTCGGGGTGAGGATCTGGGGGTGTGCATGGGAGGAGGTGGAAGGAAATTAGTCATGGGGAGGAAGAGAGGAAGAGGTTAGCATGGGGGTTGAGGAAATCAGGTGTCCGCAGCTATCCCTCAGGCTTCCAGCCAAGCCCATCCTGACGTCTGCCGGAAGAGGCACGTCAGCTCAGAGATATGCTCCTGTCGGCATGTGACCTTGCTGACCGATTCAGGCCGAACAAGAATAGCTGCCAGGGGTCGGAGCAGACAATCCCAGCTTCTGAACTTCGTGTTCGAGGCTCGGCTTTGACACCACTTTCACTTTCTCTTTGCATTCCCCTCTAGCATCAACCTTTTCTGGGTCTCTTTCCCAGCAGCACTTCATTGGAAGTGCTCACATTTCTCACATGGATTCTCACTTAGTGTGAGAATGCTGCTCTCATCTTCTCTCTCTTGCAGCCTCCAGCATTTTAAAGCAGGGATGTCTTTCTTTCATGTCTTATGATCAATCTCCCTGTACTATCCAGAAAAAGACTATGCCAAACACTCAAGTCCAAATTAAAAATAATAGCCAGACAAAATAACTCCAATGGAGTAATCAAAGGACCCATCAGAAATGCTAGCTCCTAAAACTTCCCTTATTCTGCAATAAAGAGAGATGCAGAGATAATGAAGGCAGCAGTTGCTAAAGATCAAGCAGTAGGGGAAGGTGCCTGAGAGGGTCAGCAGCAATATTGGAAATGATGCTGGACCTCAGAGTTGATGGGGAGGCAGTAACAAAGCAGTTGTGACAATTTTCTCCTTGATGGGATGTTGGTCTGTCTAGGTTCAGGTCTGCTTCTAGAACGGAAGCCGTGCTAGCCACTGACTTCCCCAGCAGGGGTTGAAAATAACATTTCCAGGACCTCTGTGTGTCTGGTTTATAGAGGCCTTTGTCACCCCTGCCCAGAAGGGACTGTGGGTGACTTGCTGTGCCTGACAGAGGTGCCATTCTCCTTCTGTGAAGAATGGGGGGCATCAGGGGCAGGTACCTATAGGCAATATTTGGTGTAGTTACTGCAGCTGCTGCTCGCTGTGCCTGTGAGGGCCCTGGCCTGACCAGGAACTGGTGAACAGACATGGCTGCTGGCTGCAGGTAAGGGTCATCTCATAACTTCTGATTAGATTTATAAGCCTACAAGAAAGGCCAATTGGTAGCTACGAGGATTTCTGAAAGCATATAAGTAAGTGTAGAGACCTGTTGATTTGAATGGCTTCTCAGCATCTGATTTGCCTTAAAACATTTCTTGAAAATCCTGTAAGCATTCAGCTTCATCTTTAGACCAAGTGTCTTCGAAAATCTGACCCTTTGCTATTAAAAGTATAGAACAAATTCAGTTTATCAACTTAATGATGGAAAAGCTTTCTCTCCTCAATAATGCTCCTAATTAAAGCATTTCTAAGTGTCTTTGGACTTGATTCTCTACCTTATGCAGAGAACCACACTGTGCCAAATGGGTGCAGAGCACTGCCAATTTAGGTTTGATTCAATGCCCATTCAAGTTAATAGAAATTCTCCCACAGAAATCGATGGGATTTGGTTCAGGCCCCAAAGTCAATGGGAAATTCTGATTTGGCAGTACTTTATGCTCACAGTGCACTAGTATAAGCAAATATTCAAGGTACAAACCTTGCAGAATTTGGAAGGGGGATTGTAAAGCACTTCTGGGGCTGACTGTAGCCAAGGCCATTTAAGCAATTCACAATGCCTAGGACTGTCTGACAAAGAAGCTTTAAAACAAATCAGTCTGAACTTTTCCTGTTCATTTTTTTATAGCACTCCTACGATTTAGCAATACACTTTTTATTTTTGTGTTGGGGTTTTTTTTCTGTTCTAGGCTGACAGAACATAAAAGCATCTGCAATGATTTGCTCTTACTACTTCTTTTAACCACCAGAACCTGATTTGTGTCAGAAAAGATAAGCTTAGATCCCTACAGTATTAAAATAATTATTTGGTGTAAGGTGGGGGATGAAGAGGGCTGTTATTCTTAGCAGCAGCAATGAAATTTCAGCAGCTGATGACGTCAGTGCTAAAATGTCAGTGTGAAACAGGCTGGAACAAATTAAGAGTGTGGTGTCGTCACTGTGAGAGCCACGCTGCCCTCCAGAGGGACTGTTGTTGGATGCTGCAGATGTAGTTCAGGAGATGGGGGGGACAGAGGCTTGTGGGAGCTTCTCAGAAACTTACAAAAAAAGGAACAATAAGCATCTCACTACCAGAAAGGTCAAAGAAGATGCTGTTTGAACCTTTCTGCCCACCTCAAAGCTTGAGCTCACAGCAACAGAAGGGCCACTTCTACAAACCAGATTCCAGGAACTAGAACAGGAAAAAAAAAAAAAAATACAAAAGCCAAAATAAAATTGGCCATCTTCTACTCACTTAACAAACTGAGTTAACTCCATCTCTAATGACACTCTTCACTGAAGACAAATTTGCCCTGAGATGATTTTTGTCATGATGTGCTGCTCAAAAAAGGGCAGTGTGCTTGGAGTAGAGGCGATACTGAGGCATTTTATTACTCAACTGTGCTATTGCATTTGAAGAATACCGTCAGGCTATCCAAAAATGCTGAACTCATGGTGCAGAGAGCTTTAATCAAAATGGGGTAAAATTCCAAATGCATTCATGCTTGTCCTCAGAGAGCCCAATCTTGCCCATTTTTGGCTAGTCTCAGGTGGTGATGTTAGACCCCACCCCATGTCAGTGCAGGGCATAGATCCTCGTGTAGAGATAGTATCTCAGGGGGCCTGATAACTTGGGGTCTTGAGGCCTGCATCTTCTTGCTCCAGCACTTGAACTGCCTTGTCTGCAGGGGTTATTGGGCTGTGGGATATCCTGCTTTGGGGGGCTGATGGGGAGGGTTGGAACCATCCTCCCTTCATGGTGACCTACAGTATTTTGTAGAAAATATGGGAAAAGTCGATATTCCCTGGATTAGTGTTTCTAGAAAAACAGTACTGGTAACAAAACTGCTGTGTGTTGTTTCACTCCTTTTTAGAACTGCCTGTCTCATCGCTGCAGGGATGGATGTGGTTAGAGCAGACAGATCCATCAAGACTGTGCTTATCTATCAATCGTACCAGCTGTTTCTGGTATGCAGCAACTGACTGACCACAGTAAGGAAACAAGGATGTAATCAGTTAGCAAAGCTCTCCTTTCTCAGCAAGAACGATAAGGATTGTTGGCAAACCCACAGAGAGTTACGGGAATAGAGGAATTGGTGTGCTGAAGTCACTTCCTATCACTTGGGAGTCCCTGTGCTCAGAGCATTGTGTTTACTTTCCTAGTATGGATCTCGTTGGTTGTCTGCATTAGTTCAGACATATAAATGCACTCAGCCTGTCTCAGCACACAGAAGCCCACTTGGGAAGGTTGCCAATGCAGTGTTTTATCTACTTTTGTGGGAAGGATTCAGACTGGCTGTGAGCAAACAGAGTGATTCTTTACACGTCTTTACACCAGTAAAACACCTTGCTGCAGAGATTTTTGCAAAAACAGGCATGACTTAATCAATTCTGGGAAGAGGCATATGCCAACAGAAACACTCTTTTGCCAACATAAACTGTGCTGCCACTAGAGGAGTATCAGCAATCCCACTCTTGTCAGTGTGGGGACCCCGCTTCACTGATTAGGTGCTGTACGGGTGGACAGCGCAGGAGGTTCCCAGCTGGTGAGGTCAGTGCAGAGGTGAGGCCCTGCTCCCTCATCTCAGGAGGAAGTGGTGGCCATTTCAGCTGCACCTGTATCAACAGAGAATTTATGGAAACTGGAGGTGAGCTCCAGAATGTGCAGCTGGTTGGTGTTGCAGTCTAGATGAGAAAGTTGTCCACTGTGGAGTATGTGGTCAACAGATCTGATGATACCTCGGGACTTTCTGGTGTCTCCTCTGAGGTCTTGACAGCCAACTCAGAGAGGGCTCCCACTGCAGCCCTGTGTGCAACTAGGCTGCCAGGTGCTGAGGTTAGGAGAATGCCATTAGATCAAAGCTCCCTTACCGGGAATGCTGGAGAGCCTGGGCAGGCAGATACAATGCAAGAAAGGATTGTGTTGCCACAATGTCAGAATTTCAAGTCTAAAAATGTGACTGGCAAAAGCAGGGGAAGCAAAAGGTTGAGTGGTACCTGCGCTGCATCCTGTTTAGCACAGATTTGCTGGAGCTTTGGGGATGTAGGAATTATATCTCCACAGAAGGGAAAAAAGACTTATACTTTTCCTAGATTTATTGGGTGAGATGTGTATGTGAAATTGAGCTTTACTACAAATCCTTTGTAGACAGTATTTGAGACAGAATGACTTTGTTCTGGATGTGTTTGTAAATATCTGTCTATATTTTTAAGACTTACCACTGTAAGAGACCCAAGATGATCTATGATTTCTGCAATCTCATCAGAGAGCAAGTGAGTGATTCCATGCGGTGGAGACATACAGCCCCATGACTCACAGCCCTGAGTCACAGCATTGGGACACTTCAGCATTCAGAAACACTGGTAGTGACAGAAATCAGGATGATGAGCAAGCAGCTGTTACTCATTCTCAGCTGGACACTATAAGCATGTTTGTACCAGTCAGTGTGGCTCTGGCTCTTCTTTGCTTCCTCCTGCAGACCTGCAGTCATCTGGATAGCATAGTGACATGGCTCACTTAACATTTGCCTCTGGGCAAGGGATGATCAAGTCTAGTCTCTGGCTCCCAAAGTGTCCTGCTTGACTCTATTAGGCTCAGCACAGAGTTATCATGGCAATTTTCACTTTAGATTACTTCTTTCATCTCTGGAGATCAGCTCACGTTACAAACACGAACACATGGATCATCACACAGAAAGTGTATCCCTATTTTCAGCTAGGGGGGGCTGAGGCACTAAGCAGGTAGGCAACTTGCTCTTAGTGATAGAGAAGGTTTGTAGCAGAACCAGGACAAAACCACAGGAGCCTTAAACTACCTCTCCTAATCTCTAACAACTGAACCATGTGCTCCATTGCATTCATCACTTCCTCATGAGGTGGCAGTTTGGATGAGAGCAAGTGCCCAGGAAGTCACCCTGTTTATTCTCTCTCAGCCTCTTAATGCCTGTGGAACTTTTTTTATTGAATTCTTTTCATGGCCATCAGCTTTGGTGTGGGAAATGATTTCAAGAGACAAAGACTCGGTTGTGTGTGTGCACGTGCATGTGTGGTTGGGAGAGGGGAAGAATAAAAAATCCATTTCCAGATGGTTGAAAGGATGCATAGCACTTTGCTATTGGCAAAAACAACCTCTTTCTTTTTCAGGATGTGTAAGTCACAGAATTGCAGCTGGAAAAAAATTAGTAGAGAGGGAGACAGTGGGGTAAAAATAAGAATGGTTAATGAAAAATAACCTAGCCCATATTTGAAAGTCCAAGTGCTTAATTTTTATATAACTGGGGGTGGGGGGAGGGAGCGGGAAATGTGCTTGCTTAGGAGGATCTGTGTAAAACAGGTCCAAATATGTATCATCTCATTTTCTTCTTAGCTTCTTTGCTTTGCATTCCCAACTGTAGCCTCACAGGAAATTCAGTCCCTGGCAAGCTTCAGCTCCAGACAGGAAACATTCTGAGGAATTTCTTCCATACAGGTACTATATTTGCTTGGAGGGATAACATGGTGGAGATATTTACCATGGCTGGATTTAACTAGCAGGATATTATTCATGTTGATGGAGTTGCTGGGAGTGATCTCCGTCTGCAGCCACCAGCATGCCATGTTTAAACAAATCGTGCTGCTCTGCTTGCCTGTGGGAAGATTTGCATTAGATCTGGGCCAGATTCTCCTTCCTCTGACAGCAGCATGGCCCAACTTTTGTCAAAGATATTTGCTGATGTCAGGGATTATCAGGATCAGGCCCGTGCAGCAGGTTTTTATCACACGACAAACTTGGTCTTAAGCTATTTGCATGTACAGATACTTGCAAGCAGGCATTTTGATAGTAGTGACTGGAGCAGTGGGAGGCTTGTGTGTGTGTGGAGATGAAGGAAGGTCTCTGCTCTTGCCTTTGCTCTCTGAGAGGACCAGACACTGAGAAGGGGCAATTCTGGCAGCACATGGCCTTTCAGATGAGTGTGAGGTGCTGAACATGGCCAGCTGAGACACAAGCCTCCTGCAGCCCTTCGGATGCTTTCCTGCTTTTCACTGCAAGTTCCACGCAGGTCTGTGCATTGCTTATTAGTCCAGAGGAGTCTAAAAAGCAAATGTGATACATCCGGCAGCCACTCATCAGTGAACAGTGATGTGGTGGGTTGAGCAGTTCTTGATGCACCCAAGAACAACATCCCTTTCTTATCAAAACACATGAGTGCTTTCAAGTCTTTAATGCAGTTCTCAGGATACAAAGCGTGAAGAGAAGAGTGATCAGTCTGAATCACTGTTTCCCAAGAGAAACGTGAGGACTTTAAGTACATGGCTGGGAACAATCCTGTGCTGGCAAGGAAATGGACTGTATGACCCATCTCAGAGATCTATGATTCACTGCAAATACAGAGAACAAGCATGAAAATGTGTAGTAACATGTAGTGGTACCTTGCCTGCTATTACAGCGCAGCCTCCAGCCAGAGACAACCCAAACACGTTTACAGGTGTTCTCTGGGAACAAGCTTTTTCTGTGGGGAGCCATGAAAGACAGCAGGAATGCCTTCAAAGCCTTAAAGGTCTTTGTGCCACCATGCCAAGCTGTGGAAATGTAACTGTGTGTGCAGTGCTGAAGCATGGATTTTTTTAAGATTGTTTTTTTGGTTTCTGAGGGAGGAAGCACGTGTGCAGATCCTCCCTTTTAATGCTATGGGGAGAAGAAAAGATTCAGACTCCCCTGCAGTGTTGGTGAAAATGCAGCTTTGGCCTTTAGTGCCCTTTGTTACATAAATACAAGTAGCGTAGACATATTAATCACCCTGCCATTGAGGGAGGAACAGAGCAGCAACCTCAAATGCCACCCACTCCCCATTCTCGCTCCCATTTGATGTTGCTATTTTAAGCCACACATTATTTCCTGCTGTGATTTTATTTTTTTACCCAGCTTCTAATTCTGGCTCTGAGGTAAGCTCTGACATACGTATCCCTCCTCTCCCCCTCCCCGCCTTCCTCCTCCCCCTGCACCCACGTCCTCTTCATTGCTGTCTTTCAGAAATTTTCTCTCTCGTAAGCAGCCAGGTCCCAGAGGTTAGTTATTGACTGCCCACAAAAATTATGAAGAGGATGATCTTCTTCCTGCTTTTGGATTTAAGTGCAAACAATATTAAGGTCATGATTTATAGGGCAGACTGCTTTAAGAGTGCTATTCCCCTGTTCCCTCCTTCTTAGGGAGTTTAGCATTGTTGAGAGGATACCTGGCTGGGAGGGAAGGCTGCTGCTCAGCAGCTGATGATGGGCCATGGCTGGTGTAGCCATCTAGTGAAGGGTCGTACACCAGTGGCACGTGCTATGTGACATAGAGGAGACAGGACAGAGCTCAACTACTTGACAAGGGTTTTGTCTCCTAAGCCCACTTCTGTATAAAGGCAATCAGCAGATTTCTAACCCCTAAGTAATTTCCCCCACCCGCAACCGCCTCATCTTGCCTGTGCCAGAGCACAGCTTCTTTCTGTCTGGAACTGCTGCATCCACGTGTCTGCTGTGGCTTTCAGCTGCCAACACCTCAGCCCTGAGGAAGGCTATAACTGCGTCAGTCTAGGGCAGAGAAAGAATGGAGCCTGCAGTCCCAGGAAGGGCCTGGTGCACCAGGCAGCAGTGGCTCTTCCCGTGTGCGAGCGTGGCTGAGCATAGATAAGAGCTCTGCCAAAGTAAGTTTGAGCCCTAGGAGGAAATCTGAGGCTGCTTCTGCACTGCAATTGAGGAACATTACAGGTTTATCCTCTTCTATACCCACTCACCCCTTCCCTCCCTGCCAAGCAACCCATCCTGAAAATCTCCCCTGACTGGATGTTTGCTGCTGCGGACAAATCCTGCTAGCATAAGAGCAGGCTGGGTGGCAGCAGGCTGCTGGCAAAACCCCAGGGCTTGCTTCTACTTCCAGGGAAACAGAGGTCTGGGCTGCCCTCGGCCAGTTGTGATGTATACATTTCACACAAACAATCTCACGCCTTTCCCTTCCTTTGAGTTGCTTTTGGAGCTGCTGCACGTGGCTCTTGTCTGCCTGGTACGAACAGTAGCTGTAGGAAATGCCAGGCTGGGCATCTACATGTTCTTTGTCCTCCCCTCTCCCAGACAGGGATTCCAGTTATGCCCCTCCTGAGGTTCCTGGAGAGTAGGAAAGGCAGAGAGTGAGAGTGAGAAGTGCTTTGCCAAGTGGTTTAATGTTAGTCACAGCTGCTGAAAGTCTTTGCTGTGCTCTCACCAGAATTGTTGTTTTTATTTTCACAGTTGTGTTTCCATGTGGGTCCGCAGAAAAGGCTGGGGAGTCACATCCCTTCCCAAGAGTAGGCCACACACTGGCTTTGCACACTTTGCCACTGGTTTGAAGCAGCGAGGAGCACTGGGCAGCTGTCCTATCACAGGCCACACCATGGCACTCTCATCCTTGCTGCAAAGAGCTTGCAACTGAATCAAGCAAGCTAATTTCCAGTGGATGGGAGGGAGAGAGGGAAAGAGCCAGGCTCGAGAATTGAAGTGATCACACCAGAATTAAATGACTGTTTTTCCAGCATACTATGTCCCCATGGGCAACTGTTTTAAAAGTTCTGGAAGAAAAACTTCTCCCACAACAGCACTGCTGGAGAATTTCCCCCTCAAGAGGGGGAGAAAAAGGACCGCAAAAAAGACTCAAATAAATCGGCTTTACAGAAAATGACCCTGCTCTCGGGTGTCACACCCGGTACTGCGCAGCAGGAGCCAGACAGCAGCTGACAGGCATCTGGTGTCCTGTGTTGGATGAGGACATCTCTCCAAGGACCAGTGTCCACATGACAGCCAGTACTGCCATCCTTGCTGGCACAGACTTGCAGCATCTTGTTGGGGGTCTGTGTGGTGGAGGGAAGAGCTGACTGGGCACAGGGGCTCACAGAGGGAGAAGAATTCAGCTTATACTGGGTGTTACCCTCTTGCTGGGACCATCTGCCAGAGGCCAGTGCTGGTATAGGCTCTGGTGGTCACTTGAACAGCAGGAATACTGGGAAAGAGCTTGTGGTTTACAGATAAAATGGCTGTGGGGTAGGGGCAGCCTAGGGGCACTGGTGAAATAGGCCATATGTGTCACGGCATTTGAGGTATGGGATAAATAACCCATTTTTGAGTTTGGTCAGGCTGAGAATTGCATAAACACCACCACCAGAGAAATCAAAAAGCCCAAACAATCCTGGCATCTGGGAATGGCACAAGATGGCAGAGATTTCATGCCCTGTGGACTAGCTGTTATCATCTATACAGCCCCAAAATCTTCCTTTCCTTGCAGAGCTGGTCTCCATACGGTGTTCCTGTATGTTCCCTGGCACGGTAGCAACCTGAGAGGCCCAGCTCATAGAAGATGCATCTGGCAGGAGCCCTGACTGCCTGGAGAGCCCCCTTACTACTGCCATTGTTCCCTGTCCTTGCAGCTCAGATAGAGCCAAGTGAAGAGCTTTCTTCTAGGTGAAAAAAGGTGGCTCCAGAAAACATTCCGTGCAAGCTCTAATGAGATCTGCTCCTCCCAGGGCCATTCAGCTGGGTTTGCTCCTTTTTCTCATTCCACACAGAGTTTAAAAGACTGTTTGTAAACACCAGTCTCCGACTCTGCCTCTGGGGCTCTGGGCAGAAGGCCAGGGAGGGATCTAAGAGACAGCAGACAGTTTTAAGAGGCAATGGCGTCCGATTGCTGCAGTGGAGAGGATACGCCTTCCAGTTAATAGCCATGGTGGCAGGAGTCACCTACAGTTCCAGCAGGTCTCAACACTATTTCATGGCTCCCCGAGGCTGAGCTTGGGTTTTACTGAAATGACTGCTTCACATGCCAAGGTAAATTCTGCATTTCTCAAGCCAGCTCTGCTAGAATCAGTGGGGAGTTAAGCTGTGTTGTCTCAAGTGTATGTACGAGATCAGGGCCCTGCGATGACAAACACCACAGTGGACATGTGTTTGCATTTGACACAGCACTGGTTAAATATTTACTCTTTTCAACCTCTCCTTCCCTTAGATTGCTCCAGAGAGCTTGGCCACATCCATGGACTGGGGCACTCCCATCTAACTGGGCAGTCAAGGGCCTGCTGTGGCATAGCACCTGTTCACTGAACACAAGATACCTGACCTACAGTCCGAGATGCTGGCAGAGGGTCTGCCCAAGCCTCTCAGTCTCGTTTGGCTTTAGTCCTTTTGAAAATTGGTTACAAAGTGCCGTTGTTTGGTGTTGTGACACTGTGGAGCAGTGACAAAGCTCTGCTGCTGAAGAGAGGCTAGAGCTGGTGAGAGTTAGTGTGTTCACCTCTTCCTGCCATCTGCAGCACTTGGTGGGCAAGGGAGGCAAGGAGACATCTTCACCCAAGCACAAGTCTGAGCCTGTCTGTATGTCCAGAATTGTTCCTGTCCACACAGTTTACCAGCAGGCATGCTTATGCACAGATTTAGATGGAGCTGCAAAGCTCCCAAAAAGGTGAGAGCCAGTTCTGGGCAAAGTGGGTAGCACTAGGAGCCTGCGTACACACACACATCGAGTATAGAACTACAGCTGGGAAGCAGCCAGTGGTCCAGACAGGCTGAGCATTGACTGTAGGGTTGTCCTGTCTACACTTGAGCTCACACCTCACTGCACAGACAAAACCTCTGTGCCCTGCATCCTGAAGGCCTGGAGCTGGGATGGCTCATTTTCCCCATGCAGGCACCTCTGCACTGGGCTCCCAAGGCTTCACACTCTGTGTGACAGCTTGTACCTGGGTCATGTGTTACATCTGTGCAAGGGACTCCATCGCTCCTGAGGGAACAATGTGGGAGGTCAGGCCTGGCTGGTGGGGCTCAAGGAGGAAGAGAAAAGCCAGTGGCTCCTTTAAGGGAGGAAGCCGACAGGACTGCAGAGAGGGAGCTTTGGAAGCTGTGTTTTTCTCTCAGCGCCTCAGGGGCTGCTTACTAAATTTGGTTACTGGGCTTAAATAATGCAGCGTGGCAGAGCCCAGTGGGTTTGAACATTGTCATATCCACATAATCCTCTCCTAGGTGGCAGAGATCTCTTGTTCTCTGCCGCTGCTATCTGCACAGGAGCTTGAATGTGATGTGAAACATCATCTTAAATAATTATAACTAGCAGAGAAGAGCCAAAGCTGCAAAGTCCCATCTATTTCCACTGTGCTCTGTCTATCTATGTAATTTCTAAGGTGCCAATCACCAAAGCATCCAAGCACTGTCTAATCTGGATCTGAATTCCCTTGGTGCTCATGGAGGCTTGAATCTTAGCATTTTGTGTGAGCCCATCTCTAGCAAACATAGGGACAGAGCTGCATACTATGAGCGAAAAAGCCTTCTATTGTTTCATGATTTACTGACCAAAGGCCCATTTGGTTTGGAGGAGTCAGGGCATCATGGTCCCCCCTGGCCCAGGAACATTAAATCCTCTCTGTTATTTCAGCAGAGGGCAGGGCAGGTTTACCAAGGGAGGGCAGGGAGCCGTGGTATATTGCCTACCTCCCAGGTCACACAGTGTGGAAGCAGAGACAGATCTGAACAGCCTGCACAGTTTCTACACCAAGGCTGAATCCAGCCTGGGGAAAAGAAGGTCCTCTCCCACCCCTCGTTACAGATCCAAGCCTCCCCATGCAGGGACAAGGGATAAGCACAAGACAGGAGCCAGTGACCTGCTTTGCAATATGTAGAAGGAGGGGTAAGAAAATGATGCACCCAGCTGCTCTCTCAGCTGACCTACTGCCCCACACCTCCTACAGACTTTGTGAAATAGATTAGAACCTGCCAGAAGACCACTCATGGCTAACACATGAGCATGAACAGTGGCAAAGGGACTCACTGTACTGAACATACTCACCTAGAGTGCAATGACATTAAACCTTCCTTTCATTACCAGGGAAAGGGTATTTGTTCTTAGTCAGAACCTGTCAAGTTCAGGCAATGCCAGAGCAGTGCAATTACTTTCCACCCATTGGGCTGCTCCTTAGGAAAAGGATCTCAGTCTCTGTCTATAGTCTCCTTGATTTGACATGACACTTCACAGCAGGTTTTCATGGCACAGGATACTTAGCAGTTACCGGGAGAGAGTCTTTCCAAATCCCGCTTGTAAGCATCACATTTCAGTCTTTACAAAAGTGCAGGTCCTCTCCACCCTCCCCCACTGATCAGCCCTATCCTCCTTACCCTGCATCTGCTGGAGTATTTTTAGTGACATTGAATAAATACATGTTAAATCTTTTTCCATTAGTGACATGTCAGAAATTAAAATGGCATTAGCTATAACACCTGCAGCAAAGCTGCCTTCATCTAGGGCACTTGCACGTGGTTGCCCAGGAGGCCAGGAACAACAGCACCAGCTTTGCTTTTCCTTCTATCCATCCATACTCTCTGCACACACTTTCTACCCTTCTTCCCCCAGAAATACTAGTGGCACCTTCTGCTGCTGTTTAGTCACAAACTATTCACAAGTCTCTCAAACATCATGGGTAGGAGAAGTCTCCAGGTTACGTTTCATCCTCTGCAGTCACATTAGATATGTCCTCTCCAGACGTAGTATCTGAGATTGCTCAAGCCCCATTGTAAAAAGCAGATGAATTTTTTTGCCCTTGCTGAGGCCACTGTCCAACAGCTCCAAAACTGCATCCATGGCTAGGACTTGGCTGGCAGAAATCTAAGTATATCAATAACTCAATTTTCCATCCATAGCCACAGGTGCCTTTTGTCCACATGATCTCCACTCTTCCATATACACTGGTTCCTCAGCTAAACTTCATGTTTGACTCTAGGCCATGCCCCCTCTGCCAGTCATCCCACTCCTTCGTTTCAAGGCTTGTTTCTTCCTAGACATCTTGCCTCTCCCCAGCTGCCTGTCTTGCTTCAGCCTTCCCCTGCCTTATTTGCCCTTGCCCTTCTCCTGACTACCCATCCTACCCCCTTCCTTCCCTATTGGCTTTTTCAGTCTATCTACCCTGCCTCTCGGTCCAATGCATCTTCCTCAGAGTTGGACATCTCTGCAGTCTCTGGTGGTTCAGGCAAATGGCTTGCATCTTCCCTGACTTGCCCGAGGCAGGAGCTTGCTCTCCTTTGCTACTTCTCCTGCAGGTATGTGGTATGGATCAGCTTGGAATCCAGAGCACAAGGATGTCTACACAGAGCTCACAGCATATGTAGCTTAAGAGGAGGACATCATCAGCTCAAAAACTCTGCCACGAAGGACCAATGAATAATGGTTAAGAGGAAGCTCGAGGTGAAAGATGCTGAAATGCTACAGCTATCAAACAAGCCCAAATATTTACAGCTGTGAATTGCAGGGTGGCTGATTGTGCAGGGCAGGGAAAAGCCTACCATTGCCTGCCATTAAGGAAGAGGGAAATTGCAAAACAAACATCCCCTTTAGATATTTAGTAGCACACCCAAAAGATTAACATTGATTATATCTCCCTATTAAGAGACAAGATACTACCCTGCTTTAATTAACAAGGTTGGGTTCTCAAACCTCAATTGCCTCTTTGCAAGTATCAGATGAAACATCAGGGCTAGAGTTCCCAGTGGCACGAAGTTAGACTCCTCTGGTTAGCAAGCTAATCCTGAGGCCCTGCTCTTCAAAGGTATTTAGGTTTCAGGCTGCTGATGTTATTTAGATGCTTAAATCCTTTAAGGCTCCGGGCCTTAGGAGCTAAGAGGATAGCTACAAACTCTGGATTGCCTGGTTCAAGTCGAGTCTATGTAAGTCCTGATTGATAAATGTTACTGTTAGGTATCTGCACAATGTCAAATTTCTCCCTGAGGCTAGGTCATTCTGCAGTTGTCTGATGTAGCCTCTGTGTGCCTTTTTTTTCCTGAACAAGGGGGTGATAGCCAGCGTCAGTCCTCATAATGGCTTTGACGGACCTGTGTAGAACTCAGGTTGTTCTACAGCTATTAATTCATTCAGACAAGCAAGCCTGCTGTTTGATGGGTGCTTTGTTTCACTCGGGGGGCGGGGGAGAGAGCACAGGGAGAATTGGTGCCTTTCCCAGACTTGCACAATAGCAGGGCTGGAAATGGGCCCTGTGCAAATTCAATTACTCTGAGTTGCCAGCATTAACTGCTGGGCTGCCCACTTTATTGTAGCTAGGGAAGGAGTTGCAGAGAGCAAACTGGCTGCTGTGCTTTGGATGTGATGGAAATGCTGTCAGATTTTAGCAGTTCAGTGACCTGTTCTTAACAGTTCCTGAAGTCACGGCTTTCCCAACACTTGGCAATAGATAAGGGCTGTGCACAGGTAAAGCCTTTTGTTTCATGGTGCAAGATGTCAATGGATACAGGAGCAGGAGAGAGAGATTGCAGAGATTGCTTCCTCCACCAGCCTTTTGCTTAATTACTGCCTGAAGAATGACACTGAACTCAGATCCTTACTCTAGGTCAAAGGCTTCCCAGAGGGAACATAGATATCTTAATGATGGAGTTTACTCCTTCCCCAGATTTGCAACCAGCCCTTTGTTAATGGTAGGAACCTTCCCTCCCTCCCTCCCATTTCAGCTATTTTAATCTCTCTGGAGTCAAACCAAGCTCCTCAGATCTAGGAAAGCAAAGGGACCAGTTTTCTCTAGTAAATCTTTGAGCCTGGAGAAATAATAGCTCTGATACTCAGGCTTTCCCCATCATTTTACACCAAAAGCATTGTGCCATCAAACTGGTAAGTGTCTGGGAGAAACCAGGCTGTGTCCTTTCTGCCTCATGCATCTCATTAAAGAATAGGGGACAGTTTGGCTGGGGATTCTTCAAGTAGGATGGAGTCAGATCACACCCCAACTACTTGGAGGCATTAAAATGCCTGAAGTGCTATCAGCTTTTCTCGTGTTTTCTGGGTTGCTCATCTTCTCCCAGCCATCAAGTGTGGAGTCCAGGGGCTCCCACGAGTCCAGTTCTCCATAGCTCGCAAATACAGTGGGGAAAAGAGGGACTACAGGGCCTGTTCCTACACTGTGAGGTCTTCGCAAACAAGGAGGAGTCCTGAGGTTCCAGAAGTGCATGGAAGATTCCAAAACTGGAGCAGAATTTTCTTAAAGGTGATGAGTGGGGCTGTGAGAATGACTTCTTGTAGAAAAGTTTTAGGTGGGGGCAGGAGCTTTGAATCCACCTACCTTATGTGGGCTGTGCTACAGGGATGCAGAGGACTCTGAATTGCAGAGAAAAAACTGAATGTTTTAAAAGACATTTAAAAAGTGTGCCAGGGCATTCCCATGTGTGTATCTCTGCTGCAGTTACAGACAGAAGGGAGATTTCCTAATTGCCTTTCCAGTTTCCACTACAGGTACAATGTATAGAGCTGGCTTCTTGAGAGCTCTTTTGTGAGGATACAGTGCAGCTGGCCAGCATCACTTAATGGTTCTCATGTGTTAGGTCAGTGAGGGTAGAGAGACCACCTGAGATGTGACTAAACACTGTAACTTTTGTCCTCAGAATGGCCAAAACCAGAGAAATCTTGGTAGGTCTAGTGGGGCAGGCAATGGTGGGGGAAGGTGTGTGTGGTGGATGTTGTCTCTCTGCTGTTATGGGCAGGGAAAAAGCAGCACTTGCCTTAAGGGTTCAGGTAAGGCTGCTGGGGAAAGCCATCTTGGGGGACGACGCCAGCTCAATAAAGGGAGCTGGCATGAACAGAAATGCCTAAAGCTTTTTTATTATATACAAAAACCACCCAATGCCTTGCTCCCTGGGGAAGAGCTCCAAGACAGTTGTCAGTCTGGCTTGCCCCTGCCCTTTAATCTGAACATGCCCAAGGGGGCCAGGGGCTTTATTTTTGTATTATTGCATTGTCTTCCTCCCACTCACTTGTGCTTTCCTCTCAGATGCCTGTGGCTGCTTTTGATACTTCTCTTCCCTGTTTTGGCCTCTCTGTTGGGAAAACTTTGTGGTTTGCCACCTTTTCTTTCCCCTTTTTCTACATCTTTGATGGTACAAGAAAGTTTCTGGTTGTTTCTCTGTTTGCATTTCACTCTGTAGGTCTGATGTGCTAAGACAAAAACACGTGAGTCCTTCTGAGTTCTATCTAGCAGGGAATGCTCAGCAAGAGAGTGAAAAGCGCAATATGAAAAGATTTCTCAGTCCTTATATTTCTTAACATCATAAAGACAAAAATATTTCCTACTTACTTCACAATAAAAGCTATTGGCCCTATTTGTTTTGTCCTTATGTGACATGCTTTATCTGGTAATTTCCAAGAACCTTGACGGTGTTATTTATATAAATAAATAAATCTCATGTTGCTTCTGCAAAAATGTGCATTTTCCTCCATTTTGCAGTTTGGGGAGCCAAGGCAGTTATAAACTAATTGGCTTATGCAGAAGCACAGAATAATCTGTCCTTAAGAAAGAGAACAAGAACTTCACAGTCCTGCCTTCCATGCCTTCATTAATGGAATGTTCTCCACCTCTAGTTAATAGCCAGTCTGGTTTTCCTTCAGGTCACGATCATAATAAGATCCAATTGTCACTTTAAACATGTAATTAAAGTGCCTGCCTTTATAATGACCTTCACCACTGTGCAGGTGGGTGAGATAGTACTATATTGAAAACTATGAGGCTCAGAGAGATTAAGAAATGTGACCAAGGATTTGAAAAATGAAAACTCACCCTGTAATACAGAAATTTTGATTCTTACTTTCTGAGTCCTAGAGAATATTGTTTTCCCTCCTTTTTTTATTTTTTATTTTCTTTTTATTTGTATGAAGTTTTTATTTTGTTCTGTTTGGTTGATGCCATCCCATTCTGTTGTGTGCATCCCTCAAATTTCCTAAGGTTTGTGGGGAGGAGGAGACACTTTCTAGGTGATCTACACACCTGCTGGCTATCACCATGAAGTGACAGAATTAGTGACTGAAATGGGTTTTATATGGACTAGGTTGGCCGGCTCAGGTGTGTCCTGGAGCTTGAAGAATACAGATCCACCAAACTTTATTGTTTATTTATTTATTTATTGCCTTTCTAGTAACTTGAGCTGTTGGAATAGGTTACCACCCCCTTTCAGGAGGGGGAAAAGAATAAATTTCAAGCGGCAAAGAAGTCGGGAATGACTGTGACTGTTATGTGCCTTTCCTGGAAAAATCCCTTTATGTGATAGGTGGCCTGAAGACACTGGTACATTTGCACTGCAGCTTTTCCAGTAACCCAGCAGGATTTGGTGGGTGGAGGAAGGGGAAGGAACTCAGCGAGCTGTGACAATGGGAAAATCTTGGCAGGGGCTTGCACACGCAGTCTTGCAATCGGCCTCAATGTCCCAACTGTTACGAGAAGGGATTGCGCCGG
>VXBB01004032.1:889955-983216 GCA_013399915.1 Illadopsis cleaveri
GAAGACACTGGTACATTTGCACTGCAGCTTTTCCAGTAACCCAGCAGGATTTGGTGGGTGGAGGAAGGGGAAGGAACTCAGCGAGCTGTGACAATGGGAAAATCTTGGCAGGGGCTTGCACACGCAGTCTTGCAATCGGCCTCAATGTCCCAACTGTTACGAGAAGGGATTGCGCCGGTATGAGGAAAGCTCGGGACAGGGTGTGAAGGCAGCCACAAACCCGAGCCCTGGATCCGTGCGTTGGGCGGAGGAGGCGGCCGAGGCCACGCTCCCTTGGGCTCGGTGCCACCGCCCTGCTGTGGCGACAGGGGNACAAAGCCCCGGGTTTTGCTTCCGCGGGTCCTTCAGAACCAATTGCGGCTGGAAGGGTGCTAGTCCCCAGCCTGTCCACTATATATCCCCATGTATCTGCTGGTGTGGTAATACATCTATTATATATCTGCTGGTTGAAAGGTATTGGCATGGCTGTGGGCCTGGCAAGTCAGCTCCAGAGTCCTGCTGAGCGGGCTTCCCAAGCTCAGACTGCCGTGCCAGTATGACAGATCCACTGCACACAGCAACAGGCTTCTCTGGGTGTCCCAGCATTGCACACCGTGGGCAGTCAGGTCTTAAGGCTGCGAGTTTTAGCTCTTGCTGATTCAGACACCTCTGGTACAGTGAAACGAAGCCTACATCTGGATATTGTCCAAACCCTTCAGAGGCTGTGCTCTGCACCTAGGATGTGTACAGTATATTGTTTGAGATGAACAAGCACATGATTAAATTTAATGGACAAGTTGACATGAATGAAAGGTTTTCTTTTAAGCAGCATGGGATTTTGACTATGGAGTCGAAGCTCTTTCGTGAAAAAGTCAAGACTGGCTATTGCTCATGTTTCTCTGCTGAAGCAAAATCACTGCATGGACAGAGGATGCCATCCTATCTACAGATAAATGGAGTGGTTTGAAAGCTAAGCCTGTAAATAAATACCCTGTGCCTCCACATGACTTGGCTGGACTAGTTTTAGGGACAACTAGCTATTAATGCCAAGGGAAATCAAAGTGTACTTTGTGATTTGGGACACACTTAAGGTCCTAGATGTGCAACAGGAATGGTCCCACGCTTGCTGTGCCAATCCCATCATCCCTGTGTGTCCCACTTGTCTCTGTAAAAGGACATCGTGTGACTGACGTTAGGCAGACAGGACAGAGCAAGGGCTTTCAGTTCTGAAGAGCTACAGGATTGTTTATCATGAGAAGCAGGTAGACCTGGTGATTCAGGTTTCTGTCTGTCAAGGTGAACAAGAGGTGCTCAGTCACAGAAGAGTCCTGGGCTTTACACTGGGAATTGCCAAGTTATGTACAAGATAGACATGAAACAGTGTTAGAGATTCACAGTCTCAGAAGCCTCAAAAAGCAAAGGTAATCTCCAGGCAAACACCTCTAAGCATGGACAAATAGACACAGTTGTGAAAATCAATGTGAAAACTTCCCCCAAACGTTTCCAATTATTCACAATAAACTGCAGTGTCTGAGAAGCTAGAAATTCCCATTATCTGGAAGGGACACTTGTAATGAAGACACCTGAAAGGAAAGACTGCTGATGGCTGCTCAGCCAGCAACATAAACACCTATCTCTCACACTTTTGCCAAGAAATGCTTCCTATGCAGCCCAAACTTGACACTTGTAAGTATACCATATGAATGCAAAATATTCTACATAAATGTATATTATATAAATAGTATGTAACTATATATAGATTATATATATCCACACAATAGGATTTTAGGGCTATGTCTATATCAGTAAATCTGGGGCAGTACAACTCCATTGTCTAGAAATTAATAGCTGATTCCATTTAATTTATTCTTGCCATGGTTTTGGCCTGTGCCAATTAACACTTTTCCAGACAATTCCCAGGCACAACTGAGGGAGCTACTGTGGGCCAGGGGCCGTTCCCAACAACCACTTGGATCCAAATGCTTTGCTTGGAGGATAAAAGAGTTTAATGTTATTGGTGCAAGCCATTCTGTGCCAGGGCTCTCGGTGCCAGAGAACAGTCCTGGGCACGTTTAATTTACTGGTATAGACATAGTCTATGAGCCCAGGGGATTAGGCAGGGTTTTAAGGGTTGCATGCCTGGACTTAGGTAGTTGATTTCTCCCAAGATCCATTTTAGGGAACCCTGGGGTTTTTTGTGGACATGGGCCTTGAGCCTTTGAATGTTCTATCACCTTGGTTTAAAAGCCTTGCCTTCTGGTGTTCATGACCCTTTAGTGTTTTCCCTAAATAGCAAAAATCTCCTGGAAGATAAACTAGGTTGTAATGAGGCAGTTTTATTATTGCTGTCTTCATGACAGTGGCATATAACAATAGTGAGCTCTGTTTAATTAACACTTTTTTTATATTTTTAAGGAGAAAGTCACATAAAACTTAGGAGATAAAAATGAAACCATACAAATCAGTAATGTTTCAAAGCCTGGCTAATTTTCATCAGGCTTCATAGAAAATAACTTCCTTTGTCTTCAGGTAAAACCTGGAGATTCTAAGGTTACACTAATATTGCTGTATGAAATTATGGAGGGACTGACTACATTTCGAAAGGAACACCCCTGCAGGTGTATTTAGTTACACTGATCCTTGGGGTACCACATCTCTTGGGAATGGTGCTATTGAGTACCTAGTATGTGAATGTACTTGAGCTTTGAGCTTTTCTATATTCTCTGAAGAACAGCACAGAAAAGTATTTGACTGACAGCAGCAAACCTGCATTGAAACACAGGAACAAAACTCCTTTGGTCAGGATGCTAATTGCAGTGCTCCAAGTCACATACTTTTCCTGACCCATGTGTCTGGTCTAATCAAAGCTCTTTCTCCTGACACTTTCTGTCACCCGCTTAGCCTGATGCTTACCATAACTTGAGTTTCATTTCTGTCAATGCAGCCACTGCATTAGTGTCAGGACACACAGGCCAGGATGAGACTGAGATGAACACTGACATAACGAGTGTCTCTTCTTATCTGTTCAGCTCTGGTCCAGCTGGTGGGGCTGCTGCTCTCCTTTGCAATGTGTGACCTGAGTATCCAGCCATCCCAACCACAGGCTGTGCTGGGACAGCTCCGATATTGTGAGGATGGTGCACTATGGTGACAATAGCAGCAAGGAAGAGAGCAAAAGTATACTGAAATCCCATTTATCTGTGGGTACGATGAGTGTCTGCCATATATCACCAAATTAGATTGGCTCTTCAGAAGTCCTCCCTTGGGTTTATGAGGGAGAAAAGAGGAGGCTGGGAACTGATGAGATGAACATCTGATCCTTTAGACTGAATCTGTCTGTCCTGTTTTTCTTGCCTTTTGCTATGCATGCCTCCCAGAGATGGAGTCCTACACACCTGCTACATGTGCAGCTTTGTGATGTGTGAGCAGGTTTATTCAGGGGATTTGATGCTGTGTATCTGGGCCCATTTCCCATCCAGAGGGCAACCAGAATACATCTGAAAAGATCTGACTGTGAAAGAGGAGAGTTTTTTTTCAAAAACAACCTCCAGAAAATGACTCATTAATACCTCTAGGAATGCTGGCTGTGGTGTGGAAACTAAGATGGAGAGGTTTTCTCTGCATTGTCTCCTCTGAGCGGAGTCAGGTGTGTGACCATACTTTGGTTTGCCTTTGAGGGCTAGGAGCCTGGTGTGGGGCTGTAACCTGTGTCAGGCTCTGGTGCCCTCTTCTCATGCACTTGAATGAAGAGAAGTCATCATAGGGTGGGATTCGGAGGCAGGCCTGATCCTTTCACTCTGGCCTTCTCCGCCAAGGGGGCTTGCAGAGCCTGGGAGCAGCAACCTGGCTGGCTGCGTGTGCAGACTTGGAGCAGCAAGCCGGCTGGCTGTGTGAGACACCCAGACCTTTGGTTGCTAAAGTGCGATTTCCTGCGTGAGCGTGTGCTCGCCGACATAAAGCAGCCCCTTGCTGCTACGCGGTAATGCCGCTTGTGCCCTCGGCCCGGCCGAGAGAATACGCACGCCGGCAGAGCCGGGGAAGCCCGGCAGCCCTGCACGCCCTGCATCCCCTGCTCGCCCTGCATCCCCTGCACGCCCTGCATCCCGCGGTGCCTGTTCCCGGGAGAGCGGGCGGGCAGGGAAAGCCGGGCCAGCGCCAAGCCGCGGTCTGCTGCGCCCCCTGGGGGCGCCCGGCCGGCAGTGCAGGCACGGGGGGAGTCGGGGACGAGACAGGAGGGGCTTTTCACCAGCGTGGAAACAAAGAGAAATGTATGTGATGGATGATAAGATCTCTATGAAAATATCTCACTCCTCACCCTTTATCAGCCCTTTGTCTTAGCCCATCTTGCCAGCCCGCCCCACTTTTTTGACTATTTGTAATGCTAGCGTGACTGCATGTAGAGCTCATGGTTTCTGATGCCAAATCTCATTTCCTCCCTCCCAAGACTGTTTTCATCCTTGTTTACACAGCCTAGAGAGCTGTTTCAAGTGGAATTTCTGGTGAATTGCTTGCAAATAACTTGTCCTTAGCCGTGGGAAAGTGATAAAGGTTTAATCATTTGGTCTTTGCCTCTAGAAGGGTTGGGGAAGAGGTACAGGTGCAATGTACAATCATAGAGTTTAGAAAGCAAGGAGAAAATAGCATGCTTGTGATTTATTCTCATTACAAAATCTTCAAAGGCCCCTCCTTCCTTGGCCAGTCTAGCAATCTGGGCTTTTGAGGCAGAGGTTTGTGAAGACAAGTTCTCTTTTTCTGTTCCTCACAGTGCAGTTTTATTGGATGCTTGGACCCCTTCTGTTTGCTTCTGGCTGGTTTGTGGCCACAAATCCTCAGTCATTTGCAGTCCTGCAGTTATTTTAAGGGTCATATATTTTACCTGCAAGCCCTTCTCTGAGGATTCTGCTGTGTTGTCACTCCTGCAGAGGCCTCAGGTGGTGCTCCTGCTCCTCTCCCAGCCTTCCCTGCCATGCTGAGCAACTCAGCAGCACAAGTCCACACACTGATTTCAGCAGACCCAAAACTGTCATCTCTGCCCAGTGATGAACTGGAGCCTGGCAGCAGCTGGAGATGTGGTGCAGGGAGGATATGGGAGTCCTAACAGTTCTGTGAAACATCACCAGTGCTGGCTGGTGTTTTCTGCTCACCTGATAGCAGTCTGAGAGGTCTGACCAGGCTCAAAGTGGGGTACTGTGGCCAGGAGTTGCCTAGGATGGCCCAGTCATCCTACAGCATGGGTACAGCATGGGTGTGGCCTGGCTGTTGCTCTCCTCATGCATGCATTGTGCCCACATTAAGGCATCAAGTTCAAACTTGCACATCCTGAAAATTCTTCCTAGAATTTCTCTCCCTGGTGATACTAACCTGGCTCTTTTTTCACTTCCCTTAGAAGCACTGAAGCTGCTCACAAACATATATCTAGATGGGGTGCCCAACTAGAGGAACTGGGAAGCCTCTTTGATGTTGAAAGCTGTGTTTTATTTATACACTTGGGATAAGCCCAGAGGCTGTCTGGACAGCCAGGAAGTTCCAGAAAGGAATTTCCCCCCATCAGACCAGGAACCACAATAATATTTTCCCCCTTCCTTTTCAGAGACTGTGTGTGCTCATTTCCTAGCATTTTTGCTTTAGAAGTTTCCCATTTTTGCAGGACCCTAGAACCTTTCTCTCTGTTGCTTCCCTTCTAAGCATTATAGTTTGAAGTTTCTTGTCTTTGACCTAAAGACCTCAAGTCTGAGGCAGCTGATGAGCTGGTAGGCTCTTTCTGTGGATGTTTCTTTCATCTTTGGACTGACTGCTCCTGGCTATATGGCAGGGCTCAGAAGCACTGTGTGATCCCAGCTGAGGACTGTTAGTGAGAAGGCATTTGAAAAGGAAGAGATGTGAGTGAGTTGCAGTGACTGTATTTGAAGGAAAGAAGGTCAGATGAGACAGTCCCTCTTCTCCAGGGATTAGAAAGAAGCTATCCAAAGCAGAANGCTGGTAGGCTCTTTCTGTGGATGTTTCTTTCATCTTTGGACTGACTGCTCCTGGCTATATGGCAGGGCTCAGAAGCACTGTGTGATCCCAGCTGAGGACTGTTAGTGAGAAGGCATTTGAAAAGGAAGAGATGTGAGTGAGTTGCAGTGACTGTATTTGAAGGAAAGAAGGTCAGATGAGACAGTCCCTCTTCTCCAGGGATTAGAAAGAAGCTATCCAAAGCAGAGATCATTGCTTCTGTTTGCTTGTGTTTCTGAGGAGCCAGGCTGCCCTGCCACCCTGGAGTTTCTGGCTGGCCAAGCTAAACTGTGAGTGCTGTCCCAGCAGCCTGTGACCGAGTGGCTGTCAGGGGACCCTTCCAGGCCCTCTTGCAGAGGAAGGCATGTCTGCAGAATCATCAGGAGAAACACAGTGTAAATGGCCTGCTCTCTCAGGTTCTCATTGTATCAGCCACATGCTGATCTTCCAATTGGCCCAAGCAATTTGCAGGGAGAGAATGGGCAGCAAGGGAATTATAACAGAGATGGGGCTGCCCAGCACTGCTGTTGAAAGGATTGTCTTTTCTTCTTATGTATGTCACATGACCTATGCTGGAACAGTTAACTGTTTCTCTATCAAGTAGCAGCTCCTTAATTGCCTTTTCCTTCTTTTCCTCTTTCATGGTAGTCAAAACCTGTATATGCCAAAACATGTATCCTAGGTAGTTCATTGCTCAGATGAGTCTAAAAGATATGTATCTAAAAGTGAACAGATAGGTGTTACCCTCAACCACCTTTAACTAACCCTTACTGATTCTCTCTGAATGTCCAAAGTGTTTGCATGACAGCAGCTGGCTCAGTTCTGGGACAGTTTGTAGCCTTTAAGGTAACAGTGGGCAGTTCTCACCTTCGGTTGCTTATAGCTTTAGTGAAGGGCTCCTTCATGTGTGGGATGTGTTTCCCAGCTGTCTGTGCCATACTCCTGGTATAAAGACCACACAGTCAGAGCTTGGAGAGCCCTTGTGTGTGCTGCAGCTTCACCCCCGCAGCTGGGTCATGGGGTGCTGGTGGTTTGTGTGGTGGGGACTCAGCTTAGTTTGGCCTGTGTTAGGGCAGACATCATGCAGAGGCCAGGCCAGAGATGATCCCTTCTGGAGGAGCCCACAGGCTCAGCAGTTCACACACTGGGAGGAGGAATGCCCTGTCGTTCCTGCTAGAAGTGATTGGTGGCTGGCTAGGGACAAAGCTTGGTGCCCTTTGTCTGTTTTGTCAGTCNCTAGAATTTCTCTCCCTGGTGATACTAACCTGGCTCTTTTTTCACTTCCCTTAGAAGCACTGAAGCTGCTCACAAACATATATCTAGATGGGGTGCCCAACTAGAGGAACTGGGAAGCCTCTTTGATGTTGAAAGCTGTGTTTTATTTATACACTTGGGATAAGCCCAGAGGCTGTCTGGACAGCCAGGAAGTTCCAGAAAGGAATTTCCCCCCATCAGACCAGGAACCACAATAATATTTTCCCCCTTCCTTTTCAGAGACTGTGTGTGCTCATTTCCTAGCATTTTTGCTTTAGAAGTTTCCCATTTTTGCAGGACCCTAGAACCTTTCTCTCTGTTGCTTCCCTTCTAAGCATTATAGTTTGAAGTTTCTTGTCTTTGACCTAAAGACCTCAAGTCTGAGGCAGCTGATGAGCTGGTAGGCTCTTTCTGTGGATGTTTCTTTCATCTTTGGACTGACTGCTCCTGGCTATATGGCAGGGCTCAGAAGCACTGTGTGATCCCAGCTGAGGACTGTTAGTGAGAAGGCATTTGAAAAGGAAGAGATGTGAGTGAGTTGCAGTGACTGTATTTGAAGGAAAGAAGGTCAGATGAGACAGTCCCTCTTCTCCAGGGATTAGAAAGAAGCTATCCAAAGCAGAGCTATCCAAAGCAGAAATCATTGCTTCTGTTTGCTTGTGTTTCTGAGGAGCCAGGCTGCCCTGCCACCCTGGAGTTTCTGGCTGGCCAAGCTAAACTGTGAGTGCTGTCCCAGCAGCCTGTGACCGAGTGGCTGTCAGGGGACCCTTCCAGGCCCTCTTGCAGAGGAAGGCATGTCTGCAGAATCATCAGGAAAAGCACAGTGTAAATGGCCTGCTCTCTCAGGTTCTCATTGTATCAGCCACATGCTGATCTTCCAATTGGCCCAAGCAATTTGCAGGGAGAGAATGGGCAGCAAGGGAATTATAACAGAGATGGGGCTGCCCAGCACTGCTGTTGAAAGGATTGTCTTTTCTTCTTATGTATGTCACATGACCTATGCTGGAACAGTTAACTGTTTCTCTATCAAGTAGCAGCTCCTTAATTGCCTTTTCCTTCTTTTCCTCTTTCATGGTAGTCAAAACCTGTATATGCCAAAACATGTATCCTAGGTAGTTCATTGCTCAGATGAGTCTAAAAGATATGTATCTAAAAGTGAACAGATAGGTGTTACCCTCAACCACCTTTAACTAACCCTTACTGATTCTCTCTGAATGTCCAAAGTGTTTGCATGACAGCAGCTGGCTCAGTTCTGGGACAGTTTGTAGCCTTTAAGGTAACAGTGGGCAGTTCTCACCTTCGGTTGCTTATAGCTTTAGTGAAGGGCTCCTTCATGTGTGGGATGTGTTTCCCAGCTGTCTGTGCCATACTCCTGGTATAAAGACCACACAGTCAGAGCTTGGAGAGCCCTTGTGTGTGCTGCAGCTTCACCCCCGCAGCTGGGTCATGGGGTGCTGGTGGTTTGTGTGGTGGGGACTCAGCTTAGTTTGGCCTGTGTTAGGGCAGACATCATGCAGAGGCCAGGCCAGAGATGATCCCTTCTGGAGGAGCCCACAGGCTCAGCAGTTCACACACTGGGAGGAGGAATGCCCTGTCGTTCCTGCTAGAAGTGATTGGTGGCTGGCTAGGGACAAAGCTTGGTGCCCTTTGTCTGTTTTGTCAGTCATACTGTTCTGGAAAAAATTCTCATTATTTTTTGTGGCTTGTCCTTCTCTTCTGATTTTATCTACATACACTGGACTGTGTTTGAATCCATTGGTGGATGGTCCTGCTCTGGAGCACCGTTCAGGATGTGCCTGGCTTCGGGTCCACATCTTCCTCCAAGCAAGCTCCAGGCTCAGCTTTCATCTTGCTCCTGCCCTCCTGTTCTCTTTTAGCATTTTCGTTTGCAGATGCTCCTTCCCTGCCTGGCACTGGCAGTACGTCCAGTGTCTGTCTTGGACATCACCCAGTTAGGGTCATAAGCAAGCAGGAATGGATGGGGTTTTTCCAGCTCAACCTTGTCTCCCTCGGTGTAATGAGGGGAGATCCCCAATAGATGGCACTTGAACCTCTTCCCTGGCTGGTTTTTTCCCTCCAACCTCGGGATGTTCAGGCTAGTGTATGCACAGAGGTACAGCATGAGCCCGTTACGGCACAGTGTGTGGAAAAAGGAGACCAAAAAGCTGTTCGCTGTGTAAGAAAGGGCGAGCAATTCCCCAGGTAACTTCAAAGGGTGAAAAAAGCATCTCTTTCCTTTTGAGAAGGCTTGGCCAGGCCTGCCTAATGAGGCTTTCTGCACCCACACACATTCCTGCTCTTCCACCTGGCAGTGTCAGTGGTAGAACTTGGGCAGGATAAACTGAAGAAAGCATTAACTTGTCCTCTGAGCACAACAGGAAACACAGCCCGGAGGGAATCTGTGCATTAAACTAATCCTCACTGCGTTGCCTTCACCCCTACTGCCCGTCTCCCTATTGCACTGTTTGGTCAGGATTCCTACAGAGGAATGTCTCCAATGGAAAATAAGATGTGGCACAGCAGACATCCAGGGATGTCTTCCCCATGGCAGCAGTGGGTAGGAACATGTAGAGGTGAACCAGTACCCTGCCTCAGCTCACAGTCCCCTGCCCCCTCCCTGTCACCTCAGTGCCATGTGTTCTTGCAGGGGAAACTTGCCACTTGCCTCCTTTCTGCTCCTGGTTTGGCCATGAGGAATTTAAAGACCTTTTCAAGAAATGCTGGAGCAGACATGTGGGTTTACCCTAAATGTTGTGTGATGCATTTTTCATGCTTTTATCATGTGACCAGAAGAAACTTGGACTAGGTTTGAGATTTGAGATTTGGTTTGAACTCAGTAGGCAGATCAAAACTCCAGGGGTGAGAAACCCACAGGAACCAAAAACAGAGCAGAGTGATCACATGAGATGCTAGGGAACAGAAACCACTGAATTTTGCATAGCTCCAGCAGTGTGATCTAGTAACAGGCTAGATTACAGTCTGGGAGCATATGGCTAGGGGCCAGGAGGTACCACTTCTATTCTTGGATCTTCCAACAGCTTTTCTCAGTGACCTTCAGAAAGTCAAGTAACCTTCTATGACTGGGGATTTTCTTTGGGAATAATACTATTACTTACCTCTGGAAAATTTTTTTCTATCCTCAGATAGAAGTTACTTGGTAGTGTTCTGCAACCTCTGTGTGGGGGAGCAACGTCTCCACACCTCTCAGGAAGCTTTCTCTTCACTATGTGATGCAACAATGTGACTTGTCATCTACTGGGAACCCATTCAGCACATTGAGCCTCATCCTTAGGACACACATCACCTAAGACAAGGGTTGCAGCAGTAGGTTGTAGCTCTGCTTTCTGTGAGGGTTTCTTTTCCCCTGGGGGTCTGCTAAATTGCTTGTTGCTGGTTGCAGCAGTGTGTCACCATGCCTCGTTCAGAGGAGATGCTGGATGCTATGGATTGATGGAGAGATTGTGAGCTGTCGATCAGTTGCTTCTGGCATTGCAGTTGTGGATGGAGAGGCAGGCCATGGTATTTTACCAGTGTGAGATGCAAGGTTAGCTGGGGGTGCGAGTTTCTCCTGAGTCTGCTGGAACACAGAGATGTTCATGGATACAGAGTCTGGGAAAAAACTGGGAGAAGATGTCTATAACTGGATTTCCAATAGAACTGGTGTATCCAAAGTTGGTGTTCCTGGCTATTCTGGTCATATGAAATACAAAGCAAGAAAGAAACAGCTGCTCTGCAGGTATTTGCTGAAACACATGTAGGTAAACGTTGCAGAAGCAGGATTCGTAGTATTAGTTTCTCTCAAATTGCAAGTGCCCCAAAGAAGCCTCATCAGCACTTGTTTTTGCTGCTTGCCCTGAGAAGGCCTGGCCCTGCAGCAGGTTAGGAGGCCTAGCACAAACCCTTCACCAGGCTGTGGCCCCCACTGCTGTCCTGTGGTGCAGTGGGGTGAGCTCAGGTAGAGCCTGTGATGTGTTCCAGCTGGGATGGCAAGCTCTGCTCTTCTCTGTTTCAGGGAGCTTTTTCAGCTTCATCTGTTCTGAAACAAACAACTAGGCCCTGGCATGTGCCTGTCCCAGTGCTTGAACTCTGAATGGGAAAGCAATCAACACAGTAGTTTAAGCTGACTATGGTTTATGGATTATATCTTACAGACCATTAAAAGGACAGACAGTGTCTCCAGAGCTGAAATAAGGAATTAATAATGGGTTGGGGAACTTTGCTTTATTAAAAAAAGGGAAAAAATTATAAGGGAGTCTGAGTTGTCAGACTTTGGGATATACATTGGTTATTGGTTAGATCCCAGGAATCATTCTTATCTAGCATTAAATATATTATTGCATATCTCTGTGGAGGATTTCTGGTTTCAGTTGGCATTTTACTCCCTCCTGTTGGATGCAGGATGCCAGACTAGTAATCTGCTCATGTGCACTATTCCCTGGGTGGTTTTTTTTTTTAATTCATGCAATAAGAAAAGCAAAAGTACCTATAGCAATATGTGATGGCTTAAGAGTCATAAGGTTGGATTGGGATTTCAATTTGGTGTGAACTGGGGGAAAAATAGGTGAAAATATGTCCATGATGTGAATGCAAAGCTCACAGAACAGGTATGGTTTAACAGCTGAGACAGTTTCCTACTGCAGACATCTTCTAAGAAGGAACTATCTGAAAAGCAAAAATTTTGTTTTCTGGCTCAAACTCTGTGCTTGTACTCCTTCAGGAAAAACTACTTTGCTAAGTGGAGCTGAACCGAGGCCCTTTCCCCTGCAGCAAAAATGTGCTCTCTTTTCCACAGTCAGCACTTTAGCAGTGCTCTTTCCTTATCTTGTTACAGGCCTGCTGGCTGAGAACTGGGAACTAGTTAACCAGCCTGTGCTCCTCTGGGACTTGTACACACAAGCAGAGACTTCTGCAATGCTTCCTAGCTTGTCTCAAGAGGAAGGTTGGGACAACAGGCTCTGCTGGCCCCAAGGGACTGGTAATGGGCAAAAGGGACCCCTCACCTAGGGAGGGGAATTCATTGCTGGCACGGCTTTGGCAGTGGGTGAAAGCCCTCTGCTGTTACTGCTGGCAAACGTGTCGCCGGCTCTCTGTGGGTTCAAAGTGGCTGGGAGCCTATCGGTCAGTTCCTGATAACTTTCCTGACTGTTTTGCCAGGGAGGTGCTGGAGGACTGGCCATAGAAATGGGGCACCTTGCTTGTGCCCGAGGATAGCTGGTGCAGCAGGAGCTGCTGCTGGCGCGGCCCTGCGCCTGCGGTTCTAGGGGGAAAGGCTGTGGCAAGCTTCCCTGCTGCTGCAGGCCCCATGCAAGTTCCCGGGGTGGCTCGAGGGACTCGAGACAGGACCCACGAGCCCTCCCTGTGGATCTGTGCTCTGAATCGGAGGACACGACAGACAGGTCACGGCATCCCGTTTTGGGATCCCTGGACTAAGCGGGCTGCGAGCCAAGATGTGGTAGCACAGAGGCAGCTACCAGCCCCGAGCAGAGCCCGCCCACATCGGGGACTCAAGGAACGNTGATGCCCGATGCCCGCCTGGGGGTGACCGGGCCGGAGCGCTGCCATGAGCAGAGCCCGGCGCCTCGCCCAGGGAGCTCTGCCGTCCCGCAGTGAGCACTCTGCGCCGAGTGTCTCTTGTCCCCTGCAGCACGCTGCCAGCTGGTACCTCCCTCCTTTCTGAAGCGTAACTGGGGAGGGGGTGGAAGGCAGAGGAAGTTTGGCGCTCAGATTTTTTTCTGTAGGCTTTGGAGAGGGATTCCCTCTGCCTGCCGGCGCGGAGGGCTGTAGGACAGGGCGCGGTGGCGGAGGGAAAGGGGCACAGCTGGGAGCGGCTGTGCGGAGCCGTGCCCCGCCGCCGCGTACCTGGGGTGCTGCATGCGAGCTCCGCCGAGCGTAGCGGCAGCGGCGCCGCAGATGCAGATGCGAACGTGTGTGTATGCTTAACCCTTTCTTGGCTCCTCGGATTTGTACCATGCTGAAGATCCTCACTAAAAAGCTCAGGAACCAGAGTTTGAACGAAATTCAACCTTTCCAGCTAAAGGTAAGAAACGCTGGTTTTGTCTCCGTTGTTTTTTGTCCCCTGCAGGTAACTACTAAGAGGGCCTTGAGAAGCTGGAAACTTGCAGTGTTTGTTATGCTGGGTCAGTTTCCTCTCAGCCAGGGTGCTCAGGAGGAACTGGCCTAGGCTGTATTCCTGTTACTTAAAGTCCCATTCCTTTGCACTCAGGATTACCCTGCACAATTCAGATAATACAGAAAGGTGTATAAAGACAGATGTATCTGTCTGTTCTTTAGAATGCTTTCCTTCTAATAGGACTCACATTTAACTGTGTAGGTATTTGTCTAGTACGTGTGCAATCTGTAGCCCCCCGGCCCTTTCCAGGGTAGAACTCCACTGTGCTAGGTGCTGTACAAACATGATTTACCTAAAATGCCTTTCAGCTTTTTATTTGCATTTCTCTCTTTTGGTCCTGAAGGCCAGAATCTGAGCTGAAGTTTGCAGGCTGGGTCATTGCATTGACCCTTAGCTTTACAGATTCTTCTTACATCCGTTTTTAATGTTTAAAATAAAACTGAGGACCACAGATTCAGGATAAGAACTGTCTAAGCCCTTCCTGCCAAGTATAAAGAGGAATTTTTGAGCCATATACCACGGGATAAAAATGGAGCCATGACGAATGAGAAAAAAAATACCAGATCCTGATTTGGCAAAATTGTTGTGAACCGAGGGATACCCCCTGAAATCAGCAGAGTTAACTCTGGATTGGCACCAGTACTGCGGGAAGTGTAGCACCTGGCCCCAAATAAAAGAAGGGATCTGGGAAAAGTAGCAGCCCTCGTTGCCTGAGTTGGGGGCTGGGGATCCATATACCACACTCTAGTGGAGTCTTTTGTATGTGTTACACAGAGGCTCATTGCCGTGTGGCTGCACTTCTGCGCAGTCACTCTGGACAGGCTGATGGCAACTTTGATGAAACATCAGCACTGTTTCTAACAAAGTTTGTTGTACTTCTTTCTCCAGGGATTGCACATTCTGTGGCTCTCAGGGGAGGCAGGGTTAGCCTTTATTTTTGGAAGTAAAATAAAGGCAATGCTTTAGGTTGTAGTGGATTGATTCAGTGCAGAGTATCTGCAGAGGCAGTGAGGGCTTTTTTAACACTGTGTTTCTGGGCCTTATGGCTGCAATCTCCTCCTTTGGCTTTATTGTTTGTCTCTTGAAGCCTCAGGTTGTGAAACTGTGAGAATCTTTGGAAGGAGCTCTCAGAGGTAGACACAGCCTTCATGATGCTTGGAGGCATGCAGGAAAATGTGCATGAGTGGGCATCTGCAGCCATTTTGTTCTTGTTAGTGCCAAGGTTTTGTGCTGCAGACAGGTGGTCTGCATTTTTGCAGGCTCAGTGGAGAAAGTTAAGCTTGCACTGTGCCTTGCTTGCAAGGCTAATAATGCATAGCCCATCAGAGCTGTCTTTACAGCCTGCAGTGGGGAGTGCTACAATGACTGGTACACATGTGTATGGGCAGAAAGCCAGACTTGCAAACTCTGGGTTTAAATCTGTTTTGTAGGCCTTTGGGGACCATGTGCAGCTGCCTGGTCTTGGTTGAGCCTTGCAGCAGCATACTAATTGCTTAATGGAGTGTGCAATGTTCTGTCTTAGGTGTTGGACTAGAGCTCCTTGCAGGTGGGTGTCATAAGGGGTGAGCAGCAGCATGGAAACTTTTGGTGGCTGCGCTGTGCATGGGCCCTGTGTCAAGGCCAAGTGTCCTGTACCATTTTGCTCTAGTGCCCTCATGATGTGGGGCTGCCAGGCACTGACCAGACTTCAGTCTTCTTGGCCTTGGTTTGTGTCTGTGCAGGTCTGTAGGTATTCTGGCTTGTATGGTATATGAATTATTTAAAAGGTCCAGTGTGCTGTCATTGAAACCTAGTGAAAAGTTAGGTGAGAGCCCGGAATCAGGTCTGTAGCCCTGTAAGTGGAGAAAGAGCATCAAGTTTGGACAGAGTAAGAATTGATCTACGTTCACCACCCAAACCAAGTGCTCAGAAAGAGCTTTAATAACAGTGTGCTTAGCTACTCTTCTCCTTTGTTGTCCACTTGCTTTAGTACTTTATGACCTTTTAGGGAAGTTCTCAAATTCAAGGAAAAGCAAGCCGCTGTTGTGCTTCCACCTTACAACTATATGGAAATTAGCCAAAGTCCCAGAAGACTGTCCTTGGGACAGTCAACTCATTTTTACGAGTGTGAAAGATTTGACCAACCTCGGATTGGCATCCAAGCTTTGGGAATCTTTTCAGGATGATATTTCTGCCCATTGTAAAGGTTTTTATTTTTGTATGATGTGTCCCAAATTGGTTTAGTGTGGCTGCAATAGGTCCTCCTAGTCTTTCCCCACTAGGAGAAGCTGAAAGGATGCCATGGCCCTCTGTAAGTGAAACTACAAAATATGCAAGCTTTAGGTGTTGATGTAATGGACATCTCTTTTTCCATTCTAAAGCTGATCGTCAGGCAACTTCAGGTTGACAGCTAGGGCTGCTCAGAGGACTTTGACTCAAGAGGTGTGCTGGTGTCTCTCAGAAAGTGTCCCTTTATTTCCCTTTCACCAGAAGCCACCATGGTGGGAAGGGAGGGACTGACTGGCACTTCACCTGATGCTGGGTTAGCCTGCTCAGCCAGCAGTTTCTGATAAGGGTGGCTGGGCTGTCAAGTGTGATAGTTAGGGTTCAAATTTGAGTGCCTCGCCTTGGAAGACAGCTGACCTTGCTTCACAGAATCTCAGAATGGGTAAGGTTGGAAGGGATCACAGTGGATCATCTGTTCCAGGCTCCCTGCTCAAGCAGAGTCATGCTAGAGCACATGGCACAGGATTGTGTCCAGGCAGCTCTTGAATACCTCCAGTGAGGGACTCCATACCCTCTCTGGGCTTGGTCACCCACACAGTAAAGAAGTTCTTCCTTGTGTTCAGGTGGAACTTCCTGTGCATCTGTTCCTGCCTGTTGCCCCTTGTCCTATTGCTCGGCACCACTGAGAAGAGCCTGGCTCCATTTTCTTGACACTCCCTCTTTAGGTGTTTATATACATTGATGGGATTCCCTCTCAGTTGCCTCTTTTTGAGACTAACCAGGCCCAGCTCCCTCAGCCTTTCCTGGGAAGAGAGATGTTCCAGTCCCTTAATCATCTTTGTTACTCTCCACTGGACCCAACTCAGGAGCTCCACGTCGCTCTTGTACTGAGGAGCCCAGAACTGGCCACAGAACAACTCCAGATGTGCCTCACCAGGGCTGAGTAGAGGGGCAGGATCACCTCCCTCAGCCTGCTGGCAGAGGCCTTCCTAATGCACCCCAGGACAGCACTGACCTCCTTGGCCACAGGACACACTGCTGGCTCATGGGTGGCTTGTTGCCCACAAGGACCTCCAGGTCCTTCTCCACAGAGCTCCTTTCCAGCACCTGAGGCTGTGCTGGCCCATGGGGTTATTCTTCCCCAGGTGTAGGACCCTGCACTTACTTTTGTTGAATTTCAGAAGGTTCCTCTGTGCCCATCTCTCCAACCTGTTCTTCTGAAGGGCTGCACAGCCCTCTGGGGTATCAGCCACTTCTCCCAGATTTGTGTCATCAGTGAACTTGCTGAGGAGGCATCTGCCCCTTCATCCAAGTCACTGATGAATGAGTTAATATTGGGCCCAGTGTTGAACCTCGGGGGATACCCCTAATGACAGGCCTTCAGCCAGACCATGTGCCACTGATTATGACCATCAGCCAGTTCTCAATCCACCTCACTGTCCACTCATCCAGTCCACACTTCTTGAGTTTACCTATGAGGATGTTATGAGAGACAGTGTTGAAAGTCTTGCTGAAGTCATGTAGACAATACCAGGTAGCTGTTTCATTGTAGAGGGCAGCTGGGTGTGAGAAGCATGACATTGGTAAATTCATGGTCACTATTCCTTGTCATCCATGTAGATAGACCTGGCCTCCAGAATGAGGGATTGAGGTGAGACACTGGCTGGTAGCTCCCCGACTGCTAATTCTTGCCTTTTTTTGAAGTCTGGGACAATGTTTGCTTTTTTCCAGTTCTCAGGTGCCTCTCCTGATTGCCACGACCTTTCAAAGATGATTGTGAATGGCCTCGCTATGGTATTTGCCAGCTTTCTCAGCATTTGTGGAAGCATCTCATCAGAGCCTGTGGACTTGTGGATGTCAAGTTTTCCTAGGTGTCTTTCCACTGGATACTTGTGCCCCTGTAGCAGGGGCAGCATGTCCACTCCTGAGCTCTTGTAGTTCATGGCACAGCCTGTTAGCTTAAGAGCTTCAGCTCTTCGAACTTTGGCTTCTGTGGCTAAATCCTGGCAAGGAGAGGGCATTGCTTGGTGCCTCAGTCTTTGGTCTACCTCTTGCTTCAATGGTCTGATGTTATTTACTAGAGGTTAGGCCAGATTCAAGAACCTTTTCGAATGCTTTTGAGCCAGAAGTGGATCTGACTTTACAGGTTAGGGATCATCTTTGATAATGGCTGGCAACTGGGTCTGTTCCAGAGCAGTTGAGACAGGAGGAAAAAGTGAGATCAGGGGAGTGTCCCACATCATAGTGAAATGCTTCAAACCAGTAAAATGAGAGGGGTCTGTAACTTAAGGCCTGATTTTTTTTCTTTTTGGTGTTAGTTGTCAGTATTACAGTCTAGTATAGTTTTTTATTATTTTCTTTTGTAGTTTTAGACTTATAGCCCTGAGAAGCACTCTCTGAACTATTAAGTCAGGCTGATCAAGGAGCTTTTTAAATGCACATCTTGGGCTTGCATGTGGGTTTGTGATGGAGTACTGATATTGAGCCCTTAGAAGTGTTCTCTAACCAACTCTGTGAGCTTTCTGCAAATCGGGTGTCTTATTCATCCCCACAGTTTGGGGTAGGGGTTTCTCGCACAAATATTTCTTCCAAGTTTCTCTTTAACTCTTGGGGACTTGCTATTTATGTAGTGGCTAAAGTGTGGGTGTCTGTTTTCTGAGCTTTGCTTGCAAGCAAGCTCCTTGGGGCAGGGAGCATCTGGCTGGAACAAGTCTGTGCATTGCCAGTCAAACTAAGCCCTTAATGAGTGGCCCTAGGTGTTATCAGAATGAAACAGTTGGATTGTGGTGTGTTAAAAAATTAACTGGCTGGAACATGCAGCTTAAGAAAACTGAGCACTTTAAAGGTTGTGATTTCATTCCAACTTTGCTGTTGACACAAACAACTTTGGAGGTGATACAACTGATGTTCTAATCCACAAAGGTTGTTAAATTACTTATGTACTTGGCATATTCACTTTGATCTTGGGCAGAGATAATACACGTGTTTGTCATTTCCTTAATGTTGATCAGTGATACAAAGTCACATGTGAGTGTTCTGGTGACAGAGAACTGCCTTTCTCTTCTACATAACTTTAGCCTTACAGCTTAAAGGGAATTGTGTGCTAGGCACTAACAAAGCCACTGTGCCAGTTCTCCTCATGTACCCTTGCAGTTTATATGTGTGGATACACAGCACTGGGGGCCAGAAAGTCATCTCATTTATTTTCTACTTCCATCTGTATCTGGAATTAGCTATGAGACTCTGGTCTGGCTGGCCATGGCCAGCCCAGACAGGCAACTGGGAATCATCTTCATCCACCCTGTAGGAAGGGGATACAGCTGGCTGTGCAAAGTGAACCTCAAGCTTGCAGGCAGTGACTCCTGCAGTCAGTGTCCCTGTAGTAGCTTCTTACTCTGTGGAGCTCGGAGCATTAGGGTTTTTTTTCTCCTTAGACCAAAAAAAAAAAAAGAGTGGAGTAACATTTTTACTGATGCCCAGTGGGTATGCTTTCAAACGTCTTCATAAGTGCTCAGTTTTACTATGAATGACTTCTGCCTCTCTTTGGGCTATTGCTTGTCATGTATCACATGTCTTCAGCTTGGCACAGGGAAAATTTACCCTTGTCTGCTGTGGTGTATGCAGGTTTTCTCTCCTCTGTGGGTTTTTCAGCAGATGACACCAAACAGGTTCATTTCACTAGAGCTGTGGACTCTGTTTTGCATTGAAACTTTCCTTTTCTTCCTTTTACATCAGCTGGTTATGTTAGATGCTTCTGGTTTGTCATAATCTCAGGAAAGACACAAACACATGAATCTAAATGTGTAAGTACAAATTTGACTTTTGGAGTATCTATGAATATGCCTGAAGTTAGGCTTGTGATAATTTGGACTGAAAATATGTATGTTAGTGGGTTAGAAATGCTGCTATAGATACTTAGCTAAGGCAAAGAATAGAACAGGCAATCCCAGCCACTTTAAGCCTTAGGTTTTTGAGACTTCTGCCTGAGGCATTGTAAAATAATAGGTTAGTGATTCTTTCTACTTGGCTTTGAAGGTCTGAATCTTTAAGGGTTGTCTTCTTTTCTGTGCAGACATTCAGCACTGATACTCTCCTGTAATGGCTTAATTCCAAAGAGTGGTACTTCAGACAAATTGTGGATACTGCAAGTTCAGCATCGTGGGGCATTAATTGACATTAGGGTAGTTTGTTGAGACGTTTTCTCAGCTGGCCTTTAGGACTGATTGGAAACTATGGACTAGCTTCAAAAGAAGTCCACCTCCCAAAGGCACAAAGAAATCTCATTACTTTTCCTTGTATTTCCTAATTCTTGGTTTTTATTCAAATGAGAAACTAAATTCTGAAAAGTCAGTGCTATGTATTTAACTTTGGGATTTCAGTGGAAACTGATTATTTTTCTTTGCTGGATAGTGCAGTTCTTCATTTCCTGCTGTCATGCATTGTCCTACGCGTTCCAAATTTGTTGCACTGTTTGGGATGCTAAATGTCTTCCTGAGCACGAAAGCTCATATTTGAGGTGAAAATAGAAAGCAGAACCAGGTCATTATTTATTTGAATTATATGGCTTTCAAAAAAAAGCGGGTTCACTTTTTTTATAATAAAAAGCAAGGCTTGCATCTGCTTAGAAGAGTTCTGTGGAGTGGTGGGTGGGCAGGGCACCACTCTGCTGTAATGTGTCAGCCTGGCCAGCTTCCCTGGCTGTTCCTGGAGCATGCCTGGGGTCACAGCAGTGTTGTTGGGATTCCTCAGAATTGGAACCAAGGGCTGGATTCCCTTTTCAGTGGGAGATAACGCTCCCACACACATTGTAGGCGGCGCCAACCCCTCCCACCCCCGTGCCTTTATCCGTAGCCCCTGTTCTCCTGTTGAGTGGGATTCAGGTTGCCGGGTGATCCAGCGCTTCCTAGCAACCAGCATCACAGGTATGTGTGTGCTCGGCCGTGTTCTGCCGCAGGAGCTGCTGTACGTGGCCGTGGGCAGCGCCTGTTTGTCCTCCTGCCGCCGGTGACCAGCAGCCAGCCGGCTGAGCTGTTTGTGAATAGGCACCAGCGCCACCCACAAGTGCTCAGCGGGAACACCCAGGCAAGGATTTAGAGAAAAGCCAATTAGTTGTGACCTTTATCTGTGCTGAAAGCATTCCCTGTGCAGCGAACTCTGCTGTGACCCAGGCCTGGGAGTCGATGTAGAGTACATATGGCCCAGAGTGATCTATGCGGAGATGTGTCCATGCCAGTCTGGGCACAGGGCTGCCCAAGCTGTGGGGATGCAGCAAGCAGGTGAAGCACAGTGCAAAGAAGGTTTTTTCTGGATCAGCATGGTCACTCCTTGGAGGTGGTCAGCTCAGGGTGTCTCTAGGCATTTCTTCCCTCTCTTGCTATGTTCTTGCTTTTTGTGCTCATTATAACCTTCTCTCTGCCATGGGCTGGTCTGTTTGGACACAGACCTAGTGTCCATATGTACCTCAGTCTGTATGTCACACTGAATTGTTTAGTTCTTGTAGGACAGGCATTTTTAGGTTGGGGCATCGGGAGCTGGCTGAGGCAGAGGGAGCAGATCTTACATGGCGAGTAGGTGGAGGTTTTTTTGTGGTTTTTGTTTTTTTTTGTTAATCTCCTTTGTAATCACTGCAGCACAGCACACCAAGTGCTCAGCCAGGTGAACTTTTGCTGTTGTCCCATTGAGAAGGTCTAGCAGAATGGGACTGTCACAACTGTCACCCTTGTGAAGATCTCACATGGTTAGTTCTCTGGTCCATCCTTGATGGCTTCATGGAGTGTGAAATACCATGGATGCTTATGGAAACTTCCTGTTAGACTTGTATATAAGAGAATATCTTGCTTGGTAGATTGGCACTGAAGCTGCCACATGGCTGCATGTGTAGTAATCCAAATCCTGGTTCTTTCTAGCTATTCTGTGTTAGCACAGCAGAATGCCATCTAAGGGTGGCAGGGGGCTAAAAGCCCAAAGATGATTCTGTGAGTGCTTTATAAAGCAGCTAGTGTGGACCAGCCCCTGTTTTCTTTGTTTCCAGCTCTCTGCTAACCCAGGCACTTATCTCCAGGCGGTTAGTTCATCATCAAGGCTCAACCTGCTGCAGAGAACTTCAGTTTGCCGTGGCCTGAGCTGTAGGGCTGGCAACAGATTGATGTCTGTGCTCCACTGGCATGCACCCTTCAGATGAGTGTTGAGAGTGTGCAGCTGTGGTGAAACCTGGGGAGGTATCCCTAAGGCATGGCAGGCTGGGAGGCTGTGGATTGCCTTCCTCAAACAGCATGGCTGGGTTGGTGGTTCTTTGTACCCAGCAAACACACCTGAGAAAAGGTCTCTGTGGCTTTGCCTGGATTCACGTCCCCATCCTAGTTCCAGCATCAGGCCATATGAGAAGAACTATGAGTTTAAGGCTCGAAATGCTTTCTGAGGAGGAAAAGGAAGCCAATGCCTGAGTTTAGGTCTCCAGAGGAGGCTTTATTCATCATGTCTCCCATTTCATGGATAGGTTCACCTGAGGTTTGTTGCCTGACTTCTAGGTAGATGGTCCTTATCTAAATTTAGATTTATGAAAGGATGGGAGATGCCTGGTATTTGTGAGATGTCCAAATACCACAATATTCATAAATGTCCCCAACGAGAATAGGTGGGCCTTGTTTCTGCTATGTCTAGGGACCAAAGTATTGCTTGGTAGCTGATTAATTGGTTTGTCTGGGCTACAAACCTGGTTTTGAGCCAGGATTTCAAGGGATCACACAATTTGAGTTGCTGATAGCACAAAGATCCTATCCCTTCACGCCTATTTTATTCCGCAATCTGTCTCATCATACTCCTTCCTAACGGGGTCACATTGTTTCCATGATGCATGCTGATTTTTATTTAACTGATGTCCTTACTTCTTGGCATGACACAATCTGCCAAGCTCTATATGGGCATAAGATGAGAATAAAATTTCCTTTGGTTGAATGGGGAATTTCCCATCTTAAGGAAAGGTGCCAGACAGGCAGCTAGGTTCTCCAGTTTGCTGAGAGTGTGTCTGGATGTAAGCTGGAAAAATATAAAATAATCCTTCCATATCCTGTCACCTAGTTATTGCACACAAAGCCAAGTGGTTGTTCCAGACAGTTGTCTGCAGCCAGACTATTCTTGTGTGTGATTCTTTTTTTTTTAATATAATTTTTTCTTTATTCTTATGAGTTGGTTATTCCAAAGGAATAAAGTTCTATGGCCAAAGGCTAATTAAGAGGGAAGAAGAGAGGAATTTGGTGTGAATCATATAAACTTTAATAATTTAGAGGCTTGAAAAATCAGCAGCTTCCATGTATAGATTTTTGTTCTCAGAGAACTCATTTTGTTCTGGCTTGGACAGATCCAATCACTTTTGGGAAACCCCTGAATGGTATTTTGCAAAGGGCTGCAGTGCAATGCAGCTTTTCCCATCTTGCCCCTGAACTGATATGTAGGGACGCTAATTTAGTGTTTGGTGCTTGGACACTGTCTCAGTAGCACTCTGTGGTGGGATGAGTTGGACCTGAAGGAACACTGTCATGCTTTGCTCTGTGCATTCCCCTTGTGTTGTGACATTGCAAGTCAATGCATGGTGCTCTGTCCCGCTTCCATGAGTGGGATTTAGGAGCATCCATCCCGTGTTGACCTACAGTTTCCCCCAGTATCCTATCCTCCTGCATTAGTAATCCAGTAAGTTTTTCACCTAAACCTGTTCCTTTTACACCACCAAATTTGTGGTGGGTGTTTACATCCAGAACATCCTGTGGCAAAGTATTTCACACCTTAACTGCACAGCTGCCAAATGGTCACCTGTTATTTATTTAGGACTTGCCTCTAATTTAACTGCGTGTCTTCTGTGTTGTATATTGGAGAAGAGAGTGAATATTCAAATTCTGTCTTTGTGCACTCATTTCTAGGCCATCCCTCCATGTGTGGGATGATCTGACCACCCATTTGTCAGATTTTCCCACCTAGGAACCACTTGGAATCACAACATATTTACCAGGAAAGGATCTAGTGCAGTGAGAGGTGTTGCAAGTTATGATATGTTCCTAACTCTTACTTTGAATGTGCCTGACCAGATGGATCAAGGACCTGGTCTGAAAGGACTATCCTACTGGTTTGCTCTCTGATAAAACAGGAGAAGTTTGGTGTAAATCCACAGAGATGAAAGAGCTCTCATCTGCTTGCACTCAGAAGGGTTAATGTGGGATTTGAGGGGAGGAGAAGCCTGAAATCTCATGTGCTCCAAATGCATTTTCCAACCTGACTGTAAGGCATTGTTCCTTGTGTTTGCAAATGTGGCTAATGTAGTTCTTTATGGCTGAGTAGAGGTGAGTGTCGAGTGAGGTCTCCCAACACAAGCAGCTTCTCCTCAGCTAAGGAAGTATCTCAGGGCAAAGGCAGTTGCCCTCTGAGTCTTTTGAGTAAGGAATGGAAAAAGTGTTACCAGATGTGTTGTTTATGCCAGCTGCTGTCAGCCGTGCTTCCCTGGTTGAGGACACTCATGGAATGCTGAGGAGTTGCTGTAAACTGCCTGAGAAGCTGACCTGTGCAAAGAAACACTTTCCCATCACAGCAGTGTAGTAACTGAGCTAGGCCGGTGGGGGTGGGGTACGAGTCGGGAGGGGTGTATTTAAATCCCTGTGGCCAAGGCAGGAATGGTTGGCACTGGTGTGAGCAGCCAGCTCCCATCCTCCCTCCCTGAGTAAATGCATCACAGACAAGATCAGCTATTATATATTCTTCTCCAGTTCTAGGTGTCCCTTGTACTGTCATCCTCTTAAGTCTGAGAGGGTTTTCAGCCTCTGATAAATAGTGTTGCTTTTAATCTGACTATTTGGAGCTGAGGTTTAGCAGCAAATGGGCTGTAAATTACACATGGAGCTAAGTCACTGTATCTTAGTGCAGCGTGGATGGGGCCCTGTAAAGAAGGTGTTTAATACTTTGGGGTCCTTTTTGTCTTTCTGGATTGCTCTCCTTTGTGCTGTCAACACTGCTGAATAACACTGCTCCTGCCGAGTGTGAGCCAGGCGAGTGCCAGGGCTCCAAGCTGAGAGCTGTCAGGGGAGTTGACCTCCTTTGCAAAGGGATCTCTTTGCATCACAGCTGTGTTGCTGCTTCTTTCTGATAAGTGCTTTCCAGCACTTCACCACCTTTTTCTTTGTTAGTTCTCATCTGAGCATGGTGTCTTCCCTCATGGGATGAGAACGTTAACAGGCGAACGCCAGCCTCCATGAGACTCCTTGAAACTTGGCTAGGAATTAGCCATAGCTCTCTTTGTTGCAGCAGCAAAGCTATGAGTAGAGTAACAGAGCTGTTGAGAAACTCAGTGTGGTTCCATCACATGCAGGTGACTGACACCTGAGGCCAGGCTATGCTGGGTATCTGTGGGGAGAAGGAGCTGAATGTGGGGGGAGTGTAGGAGATTTGTGGGGCACTTACTGGAAGTGGCAGACCTGTGAGCTTTACATGCAGATAGAAGTGGAGTTGGAGGAGTGGATGGTTTCTGTCACTTGTAGGAAGAGCTATAAACCTTAACTAGCCTTTTAAGCTAACAACATAAGGATAGTTTGAGAATTTTGTAAAAATTCTTGCTACCAGAAAGAGTGATACATATCACAGCATGGAGCTGCACCATTCCCTTGGCTCCAATGCTGCAGAAGCGGTCTTACTCTGGAACAGTGGCCTTGGAAGTCAAGAAGGAAATGGAAGGGTTAAAGACTCTATTTCCATGGTAACACCTTTGTTACCAGACCCTATCACCTGCTGAGTGAGGGCTGTAGTGACTTTGTTTTATCTGTATATTTAACAAGTGAAATTTATAATATTGAAACCATGGCTCCAAACATGACTGTAGCTATGTTTAATCAGAGAGATTCTTGTTCTCACAGTGGCTTTGAGAATAAATAAATTTAATGAGGTTCTGTCAGATTTGGAGTATTTTGGGTGGTAAGGAACAGTCTGGATGTTTTTTGCCCAGCTTTTAAAGAGTTATTTTTTAATAGATATCATTCCTTTTGTATCTTTTGTTGTCACAGAAGTGTGACAGAAGGAGGAGTGCGTGCCTCTATATGGGTGCCTATACCATTGGTAGAACTGAGTCTGTTCTAGTCTGGTTGCAAGTACTTATTTCTATTTTGGGTGGAATTTAAAAGCATGATCTTGGTCTTACTCTTGTACCAATATTTGCCCAGAGTTTCTGAGAACAGACCCAGGGTGGATTGGAGTCTCAGTTGAGGCATCAGCTATATTCACTTCTCTGGGACTGGAGAACATGGGGTATCTATTTTCTGATGCCTGTGGGCTCCCAAGTGTTCAAGCACCATAGCTTCAAGGTGGTGTATACACTTTTCTGGATTAATGGTGAAGCATTGAACTTGCTGGGTTTCTTAGGGTTTTTTGTTTGGTTGGTTTTTATTTTGTAAACCCCCTGTTTTTTTAATCTTTAGTCTCTTTTGAAAAAGATTGACTTTTCAGAATTTAGTCTCTTTTGAAAAAGAGGTTTGCGCGCTCTGACTGCTGCAAAGAGAATTGTTATGGGGCAGATGAGAGAGTGCAGAGCCAGCTGTGTTGGCCTGAGCCAACAACTCTTTTCCTGGGGCTGAAGCCAGCCCCACTGCACTTGTCTGCATAGAGTCCTCTGGTTTACTCCACTTGCAGATGAGGATCCCCAGGACTAGGGTAGTGCATCTCTGCTTTAGTTTTAGTCAGATTTGTCCACAGGTGTAAATTCTTTCCTGAAGCTGTAGACAGTATGGTCAAAACACACATATGTATTTGTGAAAGTGCAGGTGGATGAGGGAGAGGATTTCAAATGATAAGAGAGGACCAAGCATGCACCTCCTCACACCCACACAGCACTCATATCCTCACTGTTCTATGTAAGCCTTGTGCCTTCCTTTCAAGATCTAGGTAACCCAGTTAAGCCCATGCTTCTGGATATGCAGATCAGCCATTGGTCCTCAGAATAGAAGCTTGGTTTCCATGTTCTTTGTTTAATGACTGCCACCACTTGCATCCTGAGAGTTGCCAGTCACCATGTTTGGCAGTGTATGAGAATGGTAAGCACTGAACAGAAATAAGAACTGTACTGTTAAAACATTGCAGATTTGGCTACATGGAGTGACTCTCTGCTTCCCTCACATCTGAGGGAACTACTGACAATTAATACACTCTAGGCCCATGCAGAAGATGGCATTCCTGCAACAGGAATTTTGCTGTCCTTGGCATGGGTAGGGCTTTGAAAACAAGGGCCTCAGGGAGTGTTGTGTCCTACTGGCCCATCCCTGCTTTCATTTACCCAGACAGCTGCTCTGTCAAGCACAGGACCATGTTTAAGGGTTATGAGCCCTGGGTTTGAACTGTAGCCATTTGCGAGGTAATGGGGAATAGAGTTTGAAGGCAGACCTACTGTGAAAGTTAAAAAGGAACATAGTAACATGGAAAAAATACTCTAGAAAAGCTTTTCCAAACCAGGATGGTTCTTGCGTAGAGTTTAGCAGTTGAAGGACCCCGGCTGTAAACCCCAGATATAGCCTGGTCAGTCACATCTCACGTGTGGATGTCTGAAGATTGAACTGAACTTTAACTCAGCAACTTTTCTTGAGGAGAGAACCAGCCTGTAGTACTAGCATAAATTCTTCCTATAATACTGAATATCTCTCAAAATTAATGGAGATCTTGGGAAAGAAGTTACATGTTAATTTGAAGGTCGGTTTGACTCATTCCTTCCTTCTTCCTAATGTTCCATGGCTCAAAACTGCCTTTCAGTGTCTCATCATCTGCCTTGTTTTCCAACTCCCTCTAGTTCAGAGTTTCTTATAATTGGCAGGATGGCACCTCCCTCATTCAAGATCAGGCAGTGTCCCGTGGCAACTGCACCAGTTGTTGACCTGGAAAAATAACACTAGGGAAATTTATTGAAATGTTTTTGCTAAAACCAAGCAATGGAAATGGAGAAGAGCCAGCAGCAGAGCCCTGTGCTGTAGGTTGCCCATGTCTGTAGCAGCTGCTCTGTAGGCAGTGTGGCAGGGGGGAGGTAAGTGAGTACTGGTTTCATTTCTCCAGTCTGAAGAAATGGAAATCAGTTCCCCATCACGGAGATACCAGTAGTCATTGTTGAGCTCATCCATTGCTTTCTGGTTTTGTGCCAGGAACCAGGGTGTGAGACCAACTCAGCAAAGTCTCTTTCCAGGGCTCTTGGAAGGGACTTCACTTAGTTGCAGAGATTCCCTGGAATGGTCGGCCTGAAGTGAACAAGCCTGTGTCACAAATAGCCTTATATGTGCAGCACAGGCACTATTGGCCTCTGCCAGGGAAACCACCTCCCTGGAGGTAAAATCCCTCCTTCCCTCCCTCTCTCACTCCCAGAGGGAGATTGGGAATGATGCCCTCCAGCCTGTGTGCATTCTTCATTCAAGATGGGAACAAGGGGTTGCCTGTGGTCAGTTGTATCTTTGTATTATCTCTTCCTCATGAATGTACCTCCACCGAACCAAACCATGCACCAAACCATGCTGTCGGTGTTTTGGGTTTTTAGGACAATGCAGCCTTTAAGTAAAGTCTGTTGGGAGAGTTTTGTTCTGCCTTAGAAGTGAGATTTCTTATCCTTTGTAAACTCATAGATGATTCTTAATGTCATTGCTTTTGATTGTATGGTAGCAGGATAATTCTGGAAGCCAAACTAAGAGGAACTGCACTTTAACACAGTGGGAGTTTTTTATTGTCTGATGTATTTCAGAGCTTTAGACTTCGAGGGTGATGTGACACTTTAGGACCTGGGCAATTTCAGCTGCAGTTTATTACTGAATTGACAAGGAGCAGTGTGATGAGAGGCACATTTTTCTGTCTCTAGTTTCTTCTTGTATCTCCTAGTGTCTTTCATGTTAAAACTCCCTCAAAAGTGTAAGCTTTACTCTTAAATTTTCCTTAAATACCATCTGATTATTTTACACCAACCCATATTTCCTTACTAGAAATGGATGAAAAATGAAAGGCATGGGGAAGTTAGTTTATGTTTCTGTCTGGCACAGAAGGATTCCTTGTCCTGACCGAAGGCATGTCAGGTGCCAGAGCTGAAGGATCCAGGTGTAACACTGAGATCTTCATCAACAGGAGACTGCTTTCTGATGCATTTACTGAAGAAAGACTGAAGGGTGGATGGCCATCTGTCCTTTGGTTTTTGGCTTCTTTGTGCCATAGCTTGTAAACGTTCACACATCTATGTGAATTGAAGATTGATTCTATTCTCTTCGATTTTGCATGTTAAAGCAGAGAGTGTGTTGGGCACAGTCCTGGCAATTTTTCTAGTTGTTCCAGCTTGAGCAAGAGCTTGGACTGTTGTGATACCAAGAGGTGTCTTTCAGTCTTTAAACAGTTCTGCAATTGATGTGCCGTGAATGAAGCCATGATCTGGTGGGACTTTTGACATGGAGTTTTCAAATTTTCTGCTACAGCAGTGCCACAGTTCTGAATTTCTGAGGAAAATGGGGCTGTACTGCCTTGGACAAAAGTAAATCTATGGCTAATATATGGCAGGGACTGTACAAAGGAGGCCGGAGGCCTGAAGACAGTATTGCTCTGTTTAATGAAATGTTTTTGAGCATTTAGGAAGAGGTTACTGTTAAAGCCTGGGAAGAGTCAAGGGAGAGAATATTTATCTCCAACTAGTCAGAGCATTAGTCTTTGATTCCACGGATCTTTAGTTGTTGCAAAGTCTTGTTATCTAGACAGACAGAATTCTTTTTTTGATCTTCCACTAATCTTTGCCTGTGTAGGGTATTGTGGCAAGAAGTTTCAGGTTAAAAAAATCCAGCTCTGCAGTATTAATGATTAGCCTACTATGAATGATGATTCTCTGTTAGGGGACATGAAAGCTAGAGTCTCTTGTTGGAAAGATTTTTCTTTCAGGTGCTCTGAAGAAAGCACCTCTCACAAAGTGTTTAACACAACTCACAAGTGAATTGGTCTTTGGTTGCTTGAGGGACTGGGGAAGGCTCAGTAGAGGAGAGTTACCCATATGAGGCCAAGGGCTAGCAAAATTGCACTTGCACTGGGAAGAGTGAATCCTTTGGAAACTGAGGATCTGTAGACACAAAGACCTTCAAATGTCAGTCATTGACTCAAATGCATCTCCTATCTTAAGCATCTCAAGCCAGTGACATTGTGCAGTAGCTGTTTGACCTGCATGTACTGGATGTCATTGGCCTTTTTGTGGAAGCAGTGCCATGCTATGTACTGACATTCACATTGTACAGAAACTGAAGCTGCTAGGTTTCCCACACAGAGCTGCTAAACCTCACTGAAAACCCTGCCGTATCCAAATGAAAGGTTTTTATGTGGGAATGAGGCACAGACTAAGGTCAGTACCTCTTGAGTTAGAATGGTAGCCTTAGCTTTTGTAATGCAGACAGGACCTCTGTCTGTCTGTACAGCAACTACACAATGGCACCTCAGTGTCAGCTGTCCTCTCTGTGAACTACCATGGTACAAACAAGGTATTATACCTGCTCTGGAGACAACTGGAAGTCTCTGTGTTTGGCAGTGTTCCTCAGTGCCAGCTGCCTTTATTAAATGATGCATGTGTGTGAACACATACAAGAAAATTGTAGTTGTAGAAGGAAAAACAACGTCCTGCGTTTACTTCAGGAATATCTGCAGTGGGGATAAATCTGAAATTGGACTTGCCCAATTCATCTTTTGGCAGTTGAGAACGTAGTTTAAAGACTAGCAGGGAAGGAAAGTATATTTTGATTTCTCAAAGGGCAGTGTAAATGCAGAAGGACAAAAGGTAGCTTTAAAGGAGGGGAAAAAAGGTGTCAACATGCTTTTGAGGGGAACAAAAAGCCCCAAACACAATCCTGGAGGATGGTCACAAAATGGGTGTGTTGATTTAATAGCTGTCAAATTCAGTATCAATCAGAATTTCTCAACTATTATTGTTTCTATGCATCAGCAGTGTGTCTTTCATAGACAGCTAGTTCAGTGTAGCTGCTCTTTTGTGTCTCTGGGTGGCTGAAACACTACAAAGACATCTCCCCCGGGTGGTGGAGGTAAAATTGGTAAAATCAGTGTAATGGCTGCATGCCTGCCTCCTCTTCCATAAAAGTCAAGTACAGCACGTCAAACATGTAAAATGGAAACATAGCATGTAACTTTTTGAAACATATTGCCACTGAATTCTCTTGTGAGCAAGTATTTTGAGGCAGCTGAGAATGATGGCCATGTTTGTTATTCTGAATAAAAAGGTGTAAGGAACAATGAAGTTCGTCTTGCCATGATCATGTTATTCCAGAACTGTTTCTTATAAAGGTTTCTTTTAAGTATTGCATTTTCCTTTGACTCGTTTGGTTTTGGCTGCTGCCAGAGACACATACTAAGCTGTGTAGCTCAGAGGTTTGATCTAATAATTTCCAGGTAGGCTCTATGCAGGTGAACAAAAGTCACTTTAGTAACAAGGTAGGTAGGATTTCCTCTGTGTAGGAAACTCAGAAGCAGTGTGATCTATCTGACCTATTAAAGCTTGGTTTCAGATCTCTCAGTCCTCTCAAGAGGCAGCTGCCAGGTTTGTTCAGTGTTAGACATGTTTTGAGTGAGTAAATGGCTTGAAGTGCATTGGCTGACACAGAGCAAATGTTCCTGAAAAGTCTTGATATCGATAAAATACGTGAATTGTTGTTACTCTTGGAGCATTCAAAAGTGTTCAGTGGTACTGTAAATTATCTCCTGGAGGGGACAGCATAACAATATTGTCTGTGTTTCTGTGAAATCACGTTTCTTTTATTTCTATTGAATACTTCAGGGTTTTCCTGTAGGAAGGCAAGGTGAGTCTGTTCTGTGGTGGATTGTGTGTGAACTTCAAAGGGGAAGTGTGGGTACATACACAGGATGGCTAAAGCTAACGTGCCACTTCCATTTGTGGTTGCCTTGCAAGATGAGAGTGCTGCTGACAGGATGTGTCTTTATCTCGGCAGTGGAGATTTTGGAGATTCAGTTGTCCACGTGATGTGGATGTGGCAGGCCATGATGGTTGTAAGCTACATGTCTGGAAAGTGAAAGGCAGGATATGTTCATTGTATTTGGGAAAGAGTTGGCAGTGCAGTGTGGTGGAAACAGCAGTAAGCTGTGTGTTCCGTGTTGCTGAAAGTAAGAGGATACACTGGGAGATTGGGGTTGGGAGATGAGGATGTGTATACAGGAAGGTGCTGTGACTGGGCGTGTGTGGTTAGGTGAGGTGGATGCCTGCAGGATATGAGAGGGGGAGGGTGGGGGAAGTGGCTTGGGCAGCAGCAGGGCAATGTTCAGTGTTCACAATGAAGCCTTTTTTCTCCTTGTCCCCTAGATCTCCTATCCCCCAAGTGATGAGGACAGCGATGACTCTGAGGGAGAGAATCAGGAACTTGCTCAGATCGACAGAGGTAAAGGGATGAAGATAGAAGGATCCCGGGACACTACGGCTGAAGTCAGTTTTTCTTTTCACTTGTGCTCTTGCAAGTGCCTCCTTCTCAGTCCCCAATGTACTACAATCAGATGCATTAAATCAGTCCCCTTTGAAGCATTTGGGACCTCTCAGGGAGAGGCTGGTGTTATCAGATGCTGCAGTTGCATTTTTACCACCAGAAACAGACATTCCAAACTATGTGTCAAAGTCCCAGTGCTGCAGTCACAGGGCAGAGATGGTCCACAATTATGCCAGCAGCAGAGCTGGGACTAAAAATTTATCTTCTATTCCATGCTTTTGCTCTTGTGTCATCTTTGTTCTGGGTTTCCTCATCCTTGCGATTTTGAGTTTTAACCTTCAGTTTCTTCATTCCCCCAGACTCATTACTTGCTTATCTCTCTCCCTTTCTCCTAGACTGGTGTTGTGCAGCCCTATTCTAGTGAGAGTCTTTGATAGAGAAGATGCAGGTGCTCTGCTGTTGTTTTTGGACTTGATATGAAGTAGCTTAGAGGTGCAGGTGAAATCTGTAGTAAATGCATCTCTTAAGTTATGCTAAGTTTTCCATTAGTGCCGTGTGCCCCAGTTCAAGTGGATTCTTATGCAGAAGCTGCAGCGGCAGCAGAAGTTCAACTCCTGACCCACAGGACATGTCCTGTTAGAATTCAAATCCCTGCTCCATATGCTTAGCATAGAAAGTGCTCAGCAGAAGAGATAAAGCATGCCGAGCTTGTGGCTGAAGACAGGCTCTTCTGTGACAAGTCTTGTAATAGAGGACTTATATTTCCAGAAACGAGATCTCATTTATTTGAGCCATAAAGGTGACGCTTAGAACAGCGTAACTTACTTGGCTCTTCTGCCCTGAGAACTGGTCACTAGAAGTTAATTTTTTGGCCAGAGGCAAGTGCCTAGCCCATTTGTAGAAGGCATCTGTAAGCCCATGTCTTCTTCACCTTGAGGAGGTGAGGTGGGTGACAGATCTGTGTTCTTTCTCTGGAAACAGACTTCCAGGTGACAGTTTGAAAGGGGACAACATCTAGCAGTCTGGTGTGGACAAAGGTCTGGAAACTTCCAAAGGGAAGCATTCAGCTGGGGGGTGTTTCACCTGGGGAAGAAAAGGTGGGGAAACAGCTCCAAAGTTTACTTGGGAGGAGATGAAAACACCCGGTCAGGAGAAAACAGGCCTATTTTATTAGGCTGTGGGACACAGATCCATTCTGCCAGTTCTCAATCTCCTCCTCCCACTAGAGAGAAGACGGAATTGTACCCTGACTCCTCTGGCCACCAACCAGCTCCAGAACCAGGAGAACCAATGCTGCAAGGTTCGGGCCCTCTTCCACGCCGGCCTTGACCGCCACAGCTCGGAAGAGGAGCTGGAGCGCATCAACCGGGAGTTTGCGGCGGAGAAGCGGAAGTGGTCGCAGGTCAGCCGGCTCGCCTGCTGCAGCGATGGCAGCAACGCGTCCTCCAGCGACGAGGAGGTGAAGAACCTGTGTGCCATGTCCTTCCCTGTGGCAGAGCAGGGCGATGGCCTCCACGCCAGCCCGAGCCCCGTGCTGTTCAGTGCCTCCCCTCCCAAGAGACTCCAGCCCCTGGTGCGCAGCCCGGCCCCCGGACCTTTAATCTTCACAAGCGTTGGGGCAGGCCTTGAGCAAGTCATGCCTTGTAAGAGACATCGACAAGGATGTGGGGATAAGGTCAGCAGGCCCAGCCTTGACCTGGAAAAAATGCAGCAGGTAAGGCAGAACTTCACATGAGGAGAGCGAGCAGCATTACTTGAAAACAAGGAGTGGTAAGCAAAGACAGAAGAGGGTTATTGAGGCAAGGATCAGTAAATTCATAGGGTTGCTTCTTGTGGGCATGTCTTCAGGGGCATACCTTCAGGGTACTTCTGCTGTCTGTCTAGGATAAATTAGAGTAAGTGTAGATACCCCTCCTGAGAGGTAAAGGCACTGCTTCTTGGGTGGCTCCTGCTTCAGCTGGGTTGTTCTCTTGCTACCCCGTGAGCAAGGCAGCACTTGTACTGTCCAGTTCATTGCATGGCACAAGAACAAAATCACTCGCGTTTGCTTTCATCAAGTTACCACTGCTTCCATGTTCTGACCTATATCACTTACTCCAAAAAGAATTAATTGCTTAGGATGTTTAAAAAGAGCCTTTGGTGAAAGTGGTTGTCGACTTGATGATGACAGGAATTTCCACACTTGTTGACCTCCTTGGGCCTAGATCTTTTAATGTCTCCTAGGAGTTTTATAGTGATGTAAAAGAGTGCTTTTTAACTTCTTAATACTTTACAAACTGCTTACAGTTTGCTCTAGATGCAGTTACTCTTGATTTTGCAGGACTTTAGTTTGGCCTGGGACTGAGGTGTGGAAATGTTAGAAGTTTGCCTCGTCTCTGCAGAGCCTGGGAAATGGGGCAGGCTGCCCTGTGCAGTTCCCATCCGGCGCCTCTCTTTCAAAAGGCCTTGCTGTAGAGTTAGTTTTTCACATCTCTTCATTATTTGTTTTTCAATTTGCACTGGTGTAGTGTCAGTTTAAAAGGATATCTGCAGACATCTGCTGGCCCTGGTACATTGCTGTAAGTTAAAAACAATTATTTTCAGTTCTGAATTTGCTCTCATTAGGAAAGAATTTCCCTGCCTCTGGTTGGTTGGATGTACTAGTTTTAACCTTGCTTGCAACATTTCCTTTAAGCCTACAAGATGGACCCACTAAAAGAAAGGACTATGTATTTATTTTCTAAGATCTCTGAAAGTGAGATTTCTATTTCCCTATTATATTGTTGGTTTTTCTCAGTCCTGCTGGCAGCATACATCCCATGAATACATAATGCAGAGACTTGTGTTTTCAGTACAGTTTTCCTCACCCCCTTTTCAACCTTCTAGCCAAGTTTCTGCTCACAGAACATTCAAAAGGCCCAGTCTTGCATTTCACATCACCCAAATCTACTGATACTGACAGACTTTAATTAGTCTCACATCCTTATGAGAGAAGAAGAAAGCTGCTAAGCCTGTGCCCAGCCTTCTATTTTTTCAGAGTACACATGAGTATATGGGGAAATGTTTCTTTCGGCCCAGGTGATTTCTCTGATTTGGATCCCAGGCATAGCATCTGCCTGCTCTCTCTTAAGCTCCTTTCAGCAGTATGTTTAGGAGTGTATTGATGAAGGTTAGGGGCTAATTTAAACATGCTTTCCAAACTGTTGTTTTTTTCTGGGGAAACCTTGTATGAATAATTGGCTTTCCTTGCCCATTTGCCCTCTATACTTCTGGATTAATTGTGGCAAAGGTTTTTGCAAAAGAAGGTGAAATCTGGAGTGGAGGTGGCAGTGTGTTTTTTAAATAACATTTTTACTGTGGATGTCATTAACATTCCATGGTTGTGGAATCCATGTTAAAAAGAAAGGATAGTCAGCTGGTGGATTTAATTTGAAAGAAAGTGAACTGAGGGCACGACATGACACACACATGCAAAGTGAGATGCAGCCTGAATATTGTATTTGGTCATTTGTACTATTTTTATAATTTTAGTTGGTTAACTTTCAGCCAGTAACATCCTGAAGCTTTATGATGAGTCTTTGCTTGCTACCTGTACTTATTTCTCCTATGAAAATCATTCAGGACCTCCATTCCCCACTTATAAAACAGGACCAGGGTGTTTGTTTTTTAATCTGTTTCCATTTTCTAACAAAAATGGCTCTCATTAACTGCCTGGGTAGTGTGTGGCATCATGTGTTTCTTAGGCAGGTAAACAATGCATATGAGGAATGTTAATATTAAACTAATACTTCGTCTGGGCTCCGAATTTCAGACTGTTCTTGCTTTGTGATTCTTACCCTTGCTATCATGTGCTTGCCTATGAGAATGCAGCTGAAAAGTTTATCAGCTAGACATGTTTTTTGAGCAGCAGATGTGGCTTTCACTCTTATCCCTGAGCCTTACTTCCCATTCCTGCAGCACTGTGCAGCTGGCTGATGACAAAGATGAATTTGGGCCTGAAGCAAATGTGTTATGAGATAAAACAACACTTTGGGGGTGTGATGTGGTATGAGTAACTCAAGGGTGGATGAAAAGATGCCAAGTGCTTTGCATCAAGTTCTGTTTATGTTTGATGGTTCTGGAATATTGGTCCAGAGAGTTGTGGTGTAGAGTGGCTCTGTGTTGGGATGTTTTGCATCCTCCCATGGGTCAGTGGCAGGTGTTGTCCAAATGTCTCCCTGTATTCCAGTGATTTGGTGCCCTTTGGTAAAAAAGAGGAGCAAATTTGGCAGACAAGTGGGTTGGGGGCAATCAGAGGGCTTTTAAGAAATTGGGGAATAGCTGTCCTTTCTTAGCCTGTGAATAAATGGAAATCTCCATCATCCATGCCTTTCAGTTCAGCCTCCTGCAGCAGAGAAGGCTATACCAGGAGCAGGTTTAAAAAACCCATTTTTGGTTAGATGCCAGGCTATGCCCTTCCAGCATCACAGGGTACAGTAATTCAGCCTTTCTGTGTTCCAGACATGAGTTTGGACTGTTGGCAGATGTATTTCCCACCTTGGCTGCTCAGCTGGCCACTCAGTGTCTCCCTGTTGAGGCCGAGTGAGGATATTTCAATGCAGGCTTTTCTTCACTTCTCCAGAGGACTAGAAAATGAGCTCAGAAGGCTTCTATTCTTTCCCTTAACTGGGCAGAAATGCCCTGGCCTGTGCAGACGCTCTCATTGCTGCAGTGAGTGCCCTCTCCCAGCACCCCTTGATCATGGTCCCTGCACAGACACATCGTTGCATGCAGGCCCTGCTGCCAACCAGTTGCTGTTTAATGAAGCCTGCTGCCACCCTGCATGGCTGCTGCCACTTTGGCATGTTTGGCTTTTTTGGCAATGCTGAGAGCCCAAGGTCAAGGAGAGCAGGGACATCCTTTGGTTCAAGGTGAAGGCACCAAGTTCACCTGAGGCATAAGGAAGTCTCACAAAGACTTCTTGGAGCTGCTGAGCTCATTCCCAGGGGGCTAATTGGTCTTGGCATGTTGTGTAAACAGAGGAAATAAAGGATCCTCCTGTGCTATTCAGTGGGACTGCCAGGATCACCTTTGAAATTTACTTACAGAAGCTTGTGAAGTCAGAGTATAGCATTTGCCAGGAGAGAGATCTCTTGGAGGCAGAGCAGCTTTGGGGTGGTACAGCAATCAGTTCAAATTCTTTGTGTGGGTAGGTGGCTGATACAGAAAGCATAATTTTGAAGTACAGAGCAGAGAGTTTGGGTACATGGGTCTATTTCCAGGTATGCTGCAAGGTGATTAGAGGTTTCAAGACTTGCCCAGAGCTTTCTGCCATGGTTTGCTTGCTTGTATGACTAGACAGAATCAGAAATTCATAGAATACCTTTAACTGGAAAGGACCACAAGTCCAACTTCTGGCCCTGCACAGGATTCCTCCAAGAATCACACCATGTGGCTGAGAGTGTTGTCCAAATGCTTTTTGAACTTGGGCAGGGTTGCTGCCATGACCACTAACCTGGGGAGCCTCTTACAGTGCCCAACTACCCTCTGGGTGAAGAACCTTTTCTTATATCCAACCCAAACCTCCCCTGACACAGCTTCAGGCCATTTCCTTGGGTCCTGTCACTGGTCACCACAGAGAAGAGAGCAGTGCCTGCCCCTCTGCTTCCCTTCCTCAAACCAGAAGGAAGTTCTAGACTGCAATGAGGTCTCCTTTCATTCTCCTCTTCTTCAGGCTGAGCAAGCCAAGTGATCTCAGCTGCTCTTTATTTGGCTTCCTCTTCAGAGTGTCAATACCATTTTCTTTTGGAGGCTTAGTGCATTCTTTGAAATGCACTGAGATGCTAGGATGAAAAAGGCTATCAGAGAAGAGAAAAATGCATCCTGTGCTAACATTTGGATTGTTCATTGCAGGCTCTGCACCCCCTTTGGTGGGTGACTAGTTTCAGTGCAAGACAGATGAGTGGGTCTTCATCTTGACACTGGAATGGCCTGGATATAGTGCCTGATGAGAGTCCTGGTTTGGGCTTAGCTGTGTAATGTCAAGACCAGCTTCCTTCTGCTGTATATTTCACTACTGGCATTTTGGTTGGACTGAGCACTGGTGGGGTGATCCGCACTGAAAACTTCCTTTGAGTCAATACTGGTTGCACAGAGGCTGCAGAGCAGCACTCACCACACGTGACCAAGGATCCAGTGTGTGACCCTGGTGCACTGGGGTCTGGGCTTTGGGCTGCTAATGGCTCCAGGGTGAGATTTCCATATCCTTAGCACAGCTGGGTTTTGCCCTTGCCTGTCTCTCCAGGACTTGACAAATAGCTTCCAGATAGCTTCCACGTGTGAGCTGGTGAGTCCTTTTCACCTCTTGGCCTCCCATTTGAATCCAGGCCTTTTCAGTTCCTGAGAATTGTTACCATCTGTTTGCCCATCTGAGCTTCTCTCTGTGGCGAGAGGGTGCTGGAAAATCTACTGCCGGTGCTGGTGGTAGTTTTAGCACAGTCTCTGCTCTGGGCTTCACTCTCCAGAGTGACTGAGTGGAGTTCAGGGGCCTGTGCTGAGTGTAATGGCTTACACCAGTTCTTAAGGGGCCCAGCACCAGAACTTGTCTCTCAGGAGTGGGAAGTTGGGCCATAGCAGTTCTTTGTCTGTGGGCTTGTTGAAGCAACGTAGTAAAGAAAGTGTTGCAGAAACTGATTGCATCAGTACAGAATGAGAAATTCTGCTTCTGGTAACCTCCTGCAATTCTGCTTTAATTTTTCAACCCCAGAAATATGCTGCAGCAGCTGTTTTTCCAGCACAGAAATGCCTGTCTATCTCAACCCTGGCAATGTTTGGCACTGAAGTGGCCAGCAAACAAATGCTATGTGTGGCTGCTGCAAGGCAGTCCTAGCATAAGGAAATTTCGGGCTGAACACGGTCCATGACATTGTCTGGTCTGCTGTCCTGCAAGGATGTAGTTCTGTGGTGGGAGGCTCTGGAACTCTAGACATGTACCATATGAGTGGGGCATGGTACAGATGCCTTGTTCTTTGCAGGAGCTAAGGAGATGTTCTCTTGTGGTTTGATTTCTGTTGCAAAGACTGGCTCAATGCTAGCCAGCTGATGTCCAGTTTGCAGACACTGATAGTCTGACAGTGGTGGAGAGAGGCAGGGTGGGGAGAAAACTTGCTGTCTGGGAGGTGGAGAGAGACTCAATAGCAGGGAAAACTCCTCAATAGCAGGAGGAGCTCCACCTAACCCCAGGGAGGTGATTATGACTCTGCCAGGCAGCAGATAGCCCTGTCTCCGGGTCTCATAAGTGTTCCCTGGATGGTTATCTAATTCATGGAAAAACATTAGGAAGTGCCTGTGTGCAGCTGCAGCTGGATGAATCAGAACATAAGAGAGCAGTAACCCATGTAGAATTTAGCCTAGCTGCTTTTTAGAAAGCATAATGATTTCCTCCTGAAAGAGGCAGGTAAATTGACTATGTCTTCTTCTCACTGAAGGTAAAGTCCATCTTGCTGCCAGCTTGTAAATGCCAAAGGCAAGGCAGGCAGGATAATCTAGTCCTATTCCTAAACTCTCAGCATCAACCAGTGTACCAGAGATTAGAGCATTCTCACAGAATGCTTGAGGTTGCAAAGGCCCTCTGGAAGTTATACAGCCTGTAGGTCCACAGCTTCTTCATGAGGATGTGTGTTCTCTGTGCATTGCTGAAATACAGAATTAATTTTAGTGCAAGTCGACTCCAGTTCTGCCTTGCCCCATGGCATCTGTTGATACTGTGTTCACCTTTCAGGTGTGCTGCTAGCAGACTTCCATTTGGAGCACACACCTCTCTTTGCGCCTCTTCCACTGTTGTGTGAGCCCTGGCACAGAATGTGTTGTCCATTCCTAAAGCCAAATGCTTCTGTTCTTCTCCCTTGATGTTTTCCTTCCTTGTTTTATCTCAGTGCATTTTTTATTCTGGTTTTGTAACATGTGCAAAGGGACAACAGTTGAAGAGAGAGATGGACAAATGAGCTTCTGTCTGGAAATACTTACCGGTCTCTTTTTCCTGGGCTATGTGGCTGTGTAATTTTGCTGCCTTTTCCTGGAAGCTTGCATGCTTGTGAATATATCCATTTGGACTACCAAAGGAGGCTGAACCTGTAGCTAGAATATATGCTGAGACATCTGAAATGTGATTCTTTGAGGTGCTGCTGTGAATCACAAAAGAGAGAAGGGATTAGTTTGGTCAGGGTCAGTTGGAGAACACCAGAGAGCTTGGCTGAGCAAAAGGAAGATGAGGGAAGGAAATTTGATGTGGCTGAAGTTTGAGAGGCAGTAGAGATCTGTGAAATAGGAAGGTTAAGAATGGTGGAGACAAAGTATTTTTGTTGTATTAAGGTTCCCAAAGGGACAATAATAGCACCTGGCACCAGTGACAGAAAATTATGAGCCTGAGGTTAAAGCCAAGGGCTTATCATTTAGATTGGCAGACTTGCTGGCTACCTTCCCAACCCTGCTGTCTTTCTTTTTTTTCCTCAAAGCTCTAAAGCCTGGTAAGAAGGTATTAGACTAGAGCTGAGTCTTTGGCTGCAGTTCAAAGAGAGGAGATCAAATGGGCATATGGGCACCACTGGCATGTGGCCTTGGGATGTGACTCAGGGAGAAGTCCTGGGTGATGCTGGTGGTGCTGTGTAAGACTTGAACTCTTGGTCTGACTGATGGTTAGGTAGGCCTGGGAAGAGCAAACTGGGAAGGAGGTAAAGCACTTCTACCTGAAAGTGTCTGCCAGAAGCTCTGCATGTGAATGGACAAGGTTGGGATTCTGACCTCTAGCATTTTGCTCTCAAAGCGCCACATGGAATGATTCCTACTGAACTAATAGAAGGAAAAGCCCAGTCTCCCATATCTGCTGGCAGTGTTTTATGGTGGGCTGCCAGCTGGCCACTGGAAACATTGCTCAGCAAAACTGAGAGCTCCTAACTGTAGCAACAGCACAACTGGTTAAAATGTGCTTAATGTGGGGTGAGCAGGAGTTACAGAGTGGGTGATGGATTGGATCCCCAAGGGTGGCCATCCTGCAACACATCACTGTTCTGTCTCTTGAGTGTTGACTTCTGCAGGTCCTTTTCAAATAAGGTTTTCTGAAGGATATTTTCTTTCTTGTTTTGACACAGTACCGTGCAGGAGGATAATGTTGGCATGTTGTTTCCCAGTCCCTGAGTTCAGTCCAAGTAATCTCAAGAGCCTGACAGATTAAGAAGTTTTGCTGCAACCTGTGTGTGTTTTTCAAAAACACCAGCTTGAAGATGCTGCTTGGAAGTGAAGGTCAGGACTTTGTCTACAGTGCTCTCCTCTTCTGCAGCAGGGCTGGATTGTCCTCAGCTCCCCTAGCCCTGATGTATCTGGACTAGAGAGGCTGCCTGGGTTGGGTCCCAGTGTGGCTGTTGAGTTGGCCAGATACCTCTCCCTGCCCACTCCTCCCTCAGCATGTGGCTCATTGTGATACAAATATCTCATCCTTGCCTGGGGGGAGAAGGAGTCTGCAGGCGGCTCCACCATATGCTGTCACTGCCCAAGTTGGATTTGGTCTGCGGATGAATGGATCTCCCTTCAGGCGTAAGAAGTTGCATCTTTTGCTTGTAGCAACCTCTGAAAAGGAGAGAGCCTTATAGTTTAGTTCTTTGGAGGCCAGTGAAGTGGCTTGAGCTTACTGGAAAGGGTGAATGGCTATTTAGAGCCAATCTGGTTATTCCTCATATAGTCCAGAGGGCATCTAATGGCAGTGGCAGTTTTCTGCTTGCTTTTCTGACTGTGTTGTGTAGGTTAAGAAACTGAAATGAGCAGTAGAGATAGATTAGGGGTTTTTTTTCCTCTTTGTTCCTACTTTACCACCACTAAGCATTGAATTCCCTTAGAAGTCAGCAGCCACAAGATAACAGGGGCTGCTGTTGCTTAGAATTCAGATAGTTTAAAGCTTGTTCAAAGCACTGTACAGAAGAAATGGTAACAAGGAATGGAAAACAAGAACTTGGTTTTCCTTAGGTTTTCCCTGGCATTGCTTAGCTCTGTATCTGTGAAACAGAATGCCTTCCTTGCCCAGCATGGCTTGGCACTGGAGTCTGAGAGGTGACACAGGTGTGCTTTGCACCCTGCAGTCTCCCATGGGGCACTGCCCATGAGTGAGAAGGAAGGAGGGAGGGGGTAGTGTGAGTGCAGTAGCAGCAGGAACAGGGCAGTCATGTGATGGTGCTGATTAACTATTAATGCCTGGTGTTTGTGCTCCAGCTTGTCACCACACACGGGGAGCAGGCAGTTTGTCCAGGGCAGGTCTGAGTCTTGAAAATGCAGCAGCCATTAACTGCTCAATAGGCAGGAGCTGGCTGAGCTTTTAAGGCCGAGCCTGTGAGTAGAGTAAACACTCCAGGAAATGCTGTATTTGAGACAAGCTTTGGAGTGGTAGAATAGCCAGCCTGGCTGTCAACAACACAGCTGTTCTTGGCGTGGGCTGGGGTTTAGCTCTGATTTTCTGCCTTAGCTCTGAATAACCTCTCCATTGTTGGTTCACATGAGAACAGCACTGCTGGGCTCTGCTTGGCTTTCTTTCAGCCTGTTGATGTCAATGGGAGTTTTGGGCATTGGTCCACAGCTCATCTCTCAGGAGGAGGCACTCAATAGAGGCATCTACTTCTCATGTAGATGGAGACTGAGCTAAATCAGAGCAGATTCCCTTATAAAACTCCCTGCTCTTTTCCAGAGCTGTGAGCCCAGATATGGTTCTTGTAGAGCTGCAATTTGTTTTGAAGAAATGATGACCAATAAGGGAGAGACCAACCTTCCCTCTTCAAGCCAAAAATCCATGTAATACCGCTTTTTCTAAATTAAAGATTTCAAAAACATAGGTGTCCTGGGGGCCACAGGTAAATTGAAAATAAAACACAAATGGAGACACTTAAGAGATACCCTATGAAACTTGCTGGTTTTCCTTACTGCAAACAATCTTTTTGGTTTCCTGCTGGACTTCAACTGCTTATGCAAAGCAGTTTTATAGGAATGAATTTGCAAAACTGAGCTTTGTCTAGGGAATTAGGAACTTATTGTAAATGAAGTCTGTGGTCATGTCTGTACTAGAAAAAGCTATATTTTTAATTCAAAAACATGCTTGTGCTTTAAAATCCTGGCATATGCTTGCAAGCTGTAGTTTCACCTTTACGTGTTTGATTATGGAAAAAACAGGTTGATCTGCTGTACAAAGGATAAAACCCTAAAATGCTTTGCAAGTTACTTTGCAATCTTATTGTAATCACACTCTTTTGGCAGCATAAACAAAATAAAAATTTGTCTGCCTGTGAAGGCTTTAGAAACTCCATATCTTGCCTGTGACTTCCGAGGCTCATCAAACAATCCTGCAGGCTCTACCATGATGGTATGTGGGCATACTATGATTAAGAAACAAGGAACACTTTTTAAAAAATAATTTTCCAAATTTCAAATCTAGTGGATCTGTGTAATTCCTAGTATAGGTAGAAATATCTTTAAAATAGAGCTAGTCAGATGTCTGATTTTTCTCACTTCTGTAAACCTGTTCTTTGTTAGGTTTCAGGTGATGTGGTTTGCAGCTGGGAGAACCACCATAGGTCAGGGAATGCTCTGAGTTTGTTCAGGAAAGTTTGTTACTGCTACTGTTTACTGTATGTGCCAAAAAGGCAGGCAAACCTCTTACAAGAACATGGTGTACCTGACTGGATGATAACACTGTATATTGATCATACTTTGAAGTGAGTCTTAATCTAAGCTGCAGTGCTTTGTTCAGAGCTCTGGTGGAAATAGCACAGCGAGTTCATGGTATGTTTATTTTTGTTGTAGTACTGTATTTGGTGTGCTCTCCAATCAAGCTCTTGACTAATTTTCAACTTAATATAATTTCTTGTCATCCTCTGAATAACGTAACCAACGCTGTTAGTGTCTAATTATTGTTAGCGGAATGACTGCAATTATGAGCACTGAAAGTGGTGCTCTTGGAAAATATTTTTTAAGCGGGAAGATTTACAGTACAACTATTTCAGCATTCTTGTTTCTTTTCTTTCATAGTACACCAATGTTCTATTCAAGCCTGACTGCTACAAGAAGTGTGAAAGGCATTTTTTCTCTGCTAGTCCATCCCATTTGCATTTTGCAGACTCTTACTTAGGGCAATTGTGCTGCACAGCCTATGGACTCTCTCTAGACCTGAGTGAAACAGTAAACCACAAGAAGCTGAAAAAAAGCCAGATTGCTGTCTCATGATGGGGCTGCTGGTAGGGTTAGAGGTAGAAAGCAGCTGTAACTACTGCTGCAACTGTGAGACTTGCCTATGTTGCTCAGTCCACTGTATAAAATTCTGTACTGAGCTGAGGCAATGATTCATTTGCTTTCCAGATGCAAACATCCAAATCATTCAAACACCTTCAAAACTATTCATATAAATGAGTGTAAACTTTTGCTTTTGTTATCAACTTTTCTCTGTGCAGAGGATCCTAATGAGCTTAGCCTTGAGACATTCTGGTCTTTTTTATGAGTTAATCTGAACTTCTGCTCTTCTACAATGTGGTGAATGAAGGGAGGCCCCTTGGTCTTAGGGCATGACTGTTTTGTAAGCTTAAGATGGGCCAAAATCCTGAGCTGAAAGAAGGAAACACTGATATGATTTGTGCATTACAACTGATGCATGTGTTATGAACACTGATGTTTTATACAAGCTCTGATACGGATCTTGCAAGCTACTGAGTTTTGATGGTTTATTTCCAGCTATTTGGGAAGTGGATCTTGACGCAGACGATGGAGTGGCATGCTTGAGGGCAGCAGTTCTCTAACAAATACTTCATGTGCAGCTCTGAGGGTTGCTGTGCTCTGCTAACACCTGTTTAGAAGGCCAGTGATCTGCTTCTGCCTCCAATGGTGCCTCAGTGTCCTCACATGGGAGAGTTTCAAAAAGTTGGCATGGGTAACGTGTATCCTGTGCTGGTACCCATGGACAAGTGGAAATGCTGAAGCTCACACAGCTCATTGGAGTGTCCAGGGAGAAACACTGATTGCTGAATTAGTTGTATTGTTTCTTGAACTGGGGGTGGTTCCCTGGACCAGCTTTACACCATCTCAAGCCATGTGCATCTGTGAGGATGTGAATGAAGGGATGCAAAATGGTACCAGAATCTCCAAGTGCTGATCAGCAGTGCTGAAGGGGGGAACCATATGTCTGCGTCAGGGGAAGGACAGTGCACTAGGCAGGAGATACTGGCTCCTCTGAAATATTTGCAAGCTGTTCTCATGGGTACAGGCCTAGGCCAGCCCTTTCAAAGTTGGTAGGTCGAACTCCATCACAAGTTCTAAGTTTCAGCACTCAAGCACCAACTGAGCAAGACCCTGTGTGCTGTGCAGTGTTCTGCAAGGCACGTGTGGGCAGGCCCTGCTGCATGTGGGCATGGGAGAGCAGTCTCCAGGCGCAGTCATTAGTTATGTTCTGCATAAATGGATTAGCTCCCTGGAGTAAGAGGCCTTTATCCTATTAGCTGGCTAGCTGCTTCAGCATGTTCCCTTGTCACTGATGTGTAAGTGAGGTTCAGTGGAGAAGAGGAGCAGAAGGACAAGTAGGTGATTGGGTGAGGAATGTGGGAACAGTTAGCTTATATCATCATTTCTCTCTGTGGTGATTAATGATTTACTACTCCCAATTCATGGATGTCTATTTGTAGGCAAAAATGGTATCTCAGGTTTGTTAATCATCTTCTGGTCTCCAGTTTCTAATGTAGTATTTGTTTCTTTTCATGTGCTCATGCAAACACATGAGATTTCCCAATCAGGCATAGTCATGTGAAAGGAGAATATGCTCAAATGTTTTGCAGGGCAGTGCAGACAGGATACATGTGTGTGTCTTGGGAGGAGGAGAGGGACTCTGATGCCCTGTGTTCAGAGCCTAAGCAAGCCCTGTGGCTTGGGATGTTTGCTTCTTTGAGACAGGCTTGTTTTGGCTTTCCAAAGCTGTTTATGTAGTCAGTCTGCATTTGGCTTTCTCAAAGTTTCCCTGCTGTCCATGAATCCAAGTTCTCATCTGAAGATGTGACCTTATGTGTTTTCTGCTTAAAGTTCCACTTGTGAGTGCTCCCAGCAGCACCAGATGAACCCAAGGCAAGGGTTCCCATGGGGTAACGTCCTTTGCACTCAGCTGGAGAGCGTGGGAGGCAGTTCAGAGCCACCTTTTGAGGTTCCTGTTGTGAAGATCCAGACCACTGACAAATCCTTTCTTCATTTAGTGCAATGAGTATATCTCATGCTGCCCTATTTTTGAGAAGCTCCACTAAGACCAGTCCTCTGGCTAAAAATCTGATGAAAAGGTACATATTCCAGGTTGTCCTCAGAGAAAACCCACTGATCGCCACCGGACATTTTCTCTGATTTTGTGTGGGTTTTATGCCTCCTGAAAAGTTCCTTGTACTTACTTTAGGGCAGGGTTTTGGACTAACAAACAAGCATTTAAGTCCAAGAATTTTTACTTTTAAACATAAATACTTCATATGAACATCTAAAATGTTATAGTTGTGTCAAAACCAGGAAATAAATGGGCTTAAAAATCTAGACTTGAAACCATTTTGAGCTGGTTGTTCTGGCCTATTTTTTCCTTTTGCTCTCCACACAGACATCTATGCTTTCATGTGGCAAACCTGTGTGAGCATGCAGTCTCTTCTGGAAGTCTGGTGTTCCACATGCTTGGCTGTTCACTTTGTGGCTGGTGTGCACAGAGCATTTGAAATGTCTTGTAGTTTTTTCAGTTACCCAAGGATAATGTAAAGGCACACATTTTTATCCCTGTGTCCTCTGGGTTTGGAGCAGCCATCTGTGGATTCTCTTCCTCTCCATGTCCCTGTAATATCACAGCTGACAAGAGTTAATACCTTTCAGTGATTTTAGTATTTTTTTTCTTCTTTCCCAGAGTATACAGCTGTGTGATTTTCAGAGCTCTCTCTGTATCTCCCTGCTTAAAGGGGAACTGTGTTTCCTCTATTGCCTCTCATGTGTGGATGTCTTTCTTAACCCCTTCTTGGGGTACTTGGGTACAGCATTTAAACAGCAAAGGTTGGCTGCTTGTTTCAAGCCCCCAGCACTGCCATGTCCCATGTGCTGCAGCAGCAGTGCTGAGGGGAATGGGATGAAGCTGCAGGAGGCAGTGTGCCTTCTGCTCTAGCTCTGCCTGAAGCAAAAAGTCTGTGGGGAGGGAGGGCTTTGGAGTCAAGTCCAAGCCAAGGCCTCAGTTAGAAGTGAGATAAACTATAGAGACATCAGATGATATGTTAGACTAGACTGGACATTCCCTGTGGACAACTTTGGAGCCAAGGCCAGGAAGGAAGGGAGGAAGCAGTCACGTTGGCCGCCCTGAATTAAAAGCTTTGTAAGCTTTTTCTCAGGAGCTGCTACCATGCCTGCCAGCTGTGAAACTAGACCCCCAGTCCCCTCCTCCTTTCACAGACTCTAATGAGGAGGAGGGGCAAGCCCAACATTTGAACTTTGGTAGCTTTGGCATGTGCAGATGAGTGATGGGGAATTAATGAATCCTGCCATTTCTTTACATTTTTGTTACTCTACAGGTGCTGGAGTTTTTGGTCAGGTCTGTTTCCTGCACAAATGGAGCTTTGCGTTTTTTCCAGGCCTCAGAGAAAACTCAGTGAGGGATTTGGGGTTGGCATGGAGTGAATAGATGAACCATCTGATGTACCCTGCAGATCAGCAGACTCAGACTCTGCCAGACCAGCAGGGAAAGCAGCTGCTGAGCCAGAGATGCTCCACAGAGAGTGTTCACTTCCTTCATCCACAAATTCCAATCGAAGGGCTGTTGGTAAAAGTACCAGGGCAAATATAGCCTGTTTTACCTGTTCCTAAATGGACAGGGCTTCTGTACAGGTCCAGAGTATATCTGGAAACTGGATGCCACAAAGGAGACAGAGGAGCAGTAGAAAACCAGACTCACCTACAGACAGGCAGACAGTCTGTTTGATTAGACCACAACTGTGTGAGTAGGTAGCTGTGTTTATGTTAGCTGTGGCTCTAGTGTCATATGCAGGGAAAACTTCAAAAAGCAGTCTGTAATTTGAATAATTCAATCTGTTCTCTGGGCCTTGGGGATAGTGGGAATTCAGATGTTCTGCCAGGTGGCAGACCTTGCTGGCCAGACTTCAGCTCACTCTCTTCTGTAGCAGGCATTGACCAGGCCCAGAAGCCTGGTGCCACTCTGCAGTGATCACTTGCACATTGCCCTTCTGGACTGTGGTGCAGCTGGGCTGTGCTTATTTAGAGAGCAGTTACTGGTGAGACTGGCTTGCTGTTCTGCCCATTTGTATTTGCTGTAGGCTCTCACCAATTTCTCTTCAGCAGTGATAGCTGAGCCCCTCCCAGTAGTGCGCAAAATGAGGTGATTAATGATACCATGTTGGAAAGGATTTTGGTGACCACAGGAATTACTTTGTTTTGGTTTTCATGGCCCACTGTTTGCTGAGTGCAAGTCCTTGCAGTACATCTTTTTTTGTAAAGCCTTGCCTGGCTTTTTTTTTAAATTTGAATTTGTTCTCAGTGATCACTTAATAATAGGCATTTCCTCTGCTGCCTTGTCCAGATGCACTAAGCTGTCAGTGTTTGCACTGTATGGAGGCTGTGGATTTTTGGCCCTTGCTGTTCGAGGTGCTGCCTGGATGACTGGGACTCCCATCTTGATAGAGATGGGAGCCCTTTATGACAATGTTAAGAGACCAAATGTGTTGATGTTTTGAAGGAACTTTAGATGAACTGAGGATAAATGTGGCAAAAAAGCATGAACAACTAATTCAATTGAATATTAACTAGAAATAACTTTCAAAAGAATTAAGAGGTTTTTCAGGATATTCCACAGTATTGCCATGGCTTAGTGTTTGGATGCTGGGGTTTGTTTTTGTAGGAGGGGATTCTTGGCCAAACCATTTGAGTTGGCCTTTATTTTAAAATGCTGTGAGGCTGTTAAACTTCTGATGGAAAAGTCTGGAGACTGTGACTGATGATAATTGTAATTTAAAGGTATGGCTGAACTGTAGCCTTCCAGTTGCTGTGCTGCTTCAGGGGCTGGGCAGGGAGCTTGTCTCTGTGTCTGGTACATGGATGCACTGGATAATGGCTTCGCACCCCTGGGCCCAGGCAGTGAGTGATCCCCTGGCACAGGGCATTCCTGGTGGTGCAAATGCAGAGCACCCTCAGGTGCCTGCTAGGAAAGCTTGGCCCCCTGGTTTGTCTGCCAATTTAAGTCGTGTGTGCCTGGGAGCCTGAGCCTGGATGGGGGGTTGGTGTCAGCTGGAGTTGCTTCAGCTTAAAAGCAGTAAGGAGGAACCTGTGACTTACTTTGTTTTCTGTACAGTTTTTGTACTGCAGGGCTAAGAGGTGATGCCCGTGTTCTAACAGCACCTCTCAGTGCCAAGGAATTAAAAAACCCAGTCCAAAATCAACCTACAAATTAGTTTTAATTTTTTTTCCCTTGTTATTCTCCTAAACTTATTGGGATGGCAGACCTGGCTTTGCTCCTTGTAGAAAACTCATCACTGTGCTGGCAAAAGGACAGGAACCATGGCCCTGCTCCCTCATGGCCTGCCACGTGGGCATGAAGCACTGTTCTCCTGGGTGGAGGATTTCTCTAAAGCAGAGGGCACTGAGCTGTGATGTTTAAGCCTGAAGATGCACGGAGCTGTTGGGTTGAGAAAACACTGAAAGTGTCAGCCTTGGTACTGAGCTGTGTCTGCGGCTGTGCTGGGGTTTCACATCTGGCCTGTGTAAGGATTGCCTTTGGGGGTAGCTGATCTCCCTCCTTTAACTCAGCCTGAGCTCTAAAAAGGACCTTGCTGGATTACTCCGCTTCATCAGGAGCATGAGGCTGCTGCTGGTTTGCTGCTGTGCCTCCCTGCTCTGGTGGGCAGCAGCTGTGGGCCCCCTGCCCCTGCGGCCCCTGTGCTATCACGGTGCCATGCCGTGGGACAGAGGTGGGACCCGGTCAAGCAGAAGCCTGCAGCCACAGCGTGCTGCACAATGGCTACTTTGTGCAGCACCCTGACTTCATCTGCCCACTGTGCTGCAGCTGCACCCCTGCCCTGTGCCTTAACCCTCTGCAGCTCTCCCCGCCCCAGCAGTGCTGCATGGACAGGCTTTCATCAGCAGCTGGCTGCTGGGGAGGCTGTTCCTTCTGGCCCAAACCTCTCTGAGGGCTGTTAGGGGCAGGCTCTTTGCTCTGAAATGCCTTCCCAGGGGAGGGGGGCCATAGGCCTATGCTTCCCTGGCTGGCTCGCTGTGTGAAATGGGATTGGCATCAGGCTGGAGCTCACATGTAGGCATTGCCTCTGCATCCGCATCCACCTCACCTCGCTGTCCCAAGGTGTGTCTTACTGAGGCCCCTTCAGTCCTCTGCTTAATGGGCCATGGACCTGCCTCCCTGCCTTGCTGTGAGGCAATTTTCTGTATGCACATTGCATCACTGGGCATGGTTTTTCCCTTTTCATCAGCCCTTTGCTGTGATTTAGAGTACAATTTCTACTTACACTGTACTGTTTCTTCTTTCAGTTCTTTTTTTTTTTTTTTTTTAAACAAAGCGAGCAACATCATCAGTGTGTTTCTCTGATTCTGTGCTAGGCGTTCAAGCTTGGTCTGCCTTCTTGTTCCTGGAAGACTCTGGACAACTGGGAAGCTGGCTTGTAGGGTTAACAGCATAGAAGTAAAACAGGGGTTCTGGAGCTGAGGAGGCTTTTTCTGAAAATTTGGACTGTTTAAACTTTGTATCCTGTCAAGAGCTTTAACATGTCAACAAGAAACATCCATAGCTTTGAAGTGCACTTGTCCTGTGGAGAGTCGTGGGCAAAACTAAAGAAAGGCAGACTTCTGGCCTGCTTGATGTTCTTTGGAAAGTCTGATCTTTGAGTAAAATTAAAGCACAGTTACTGAATACAGATTTTTTAAAAATTTTGACATCTCTTTCCTTAAGCAAGTGAAAATCCCTGCAACCTTCTTAAATTGTAACAAGCTGATTGTATATCAGTATGTAGCATTTGATGAAGTGTGTCATTAGATGATGAGTTACGTTGAGAAATTGAGAGTTCCTGTGCTCTCTTGCTTGAAATCGGCTAAACTAGTCTGAGAAAACCATTAGTAGTTAAACTGCATACAACTCAGGATAGGCCCCTAAGTTTAAAACTGTGACCAGATAATAAAATTAAATAAATAATAGCCATTAACACCACACCACCCCCCCCAACACTAATGGACAAGAGAGTTGCTTCCTCTTGTGGAGGTAGTGAAAATGAAACTATTCTAAAACCAGAAATGTGTATATAAAAATCAGACATAAGATGAAAAGTGTTTATTAATATGTATTAATATAAAATATTCTGCACTGTATGCTGGTTTAAGAGTTTGTTCAAACTCTTAAGCATTTGAAAATTAAGTTGTGATGCCTGTCTTTAAACTGTATTGGCAAAGTTTTAAATTACCTAGTTTTAAACTGTTGCGGCAGTGTGTCATAAATTCATTCATCTTGAGGATATCACTATTCCTAGAGTGGTCTTGCATTAAGAATGCCTGTATTTTAATTGTTAATATATATTACAGTCATCTGGGTGTAGTTTGTGTAGAATAGTTCTGTGTAGCTTTTGTGCATAAGCAAATACAGGCATTCACTGTTTCCTTCTGGGTTAGTTCAGAACTGCTCAAGTCAGTGTCGGAGGACTTGGAGCACTACTGCTTAAACAGTTGGAGGTATTTCCTGAGGCAAGGCTGGACAGGAGAGCTGTGCTCCAAGAGAAACAGGGCTAGTGGCTCATCTCTGCTCTAATGGTGGTGTTTTGATGTGGCACTGATGTGCAGCAAAGCCACACGTGTGGCTGATCAGGGGTTCATTACCACATTTCATTTGGTGAATATGACACTGTTATTTCCAGTCCCTGCAACTTACTTTCTAATCCAGGCTCAGGACTGAGAGAGTCTCTGGGTTATGAGCAGGAGGTGAGATTGGTGGGTGGGTTCTTGAGCTGAACTGATTCTGCTGCTTTCTGGAGGGTTAACCCTAAAGTGTTTCAGTTCAGCTTTACTTTTAGAGTGAGGTGTAACTCTTGTGTCCTCAAGAAAGGCTTTAACATTTCCTTTAGTCATGTCATTTCCTCCTTTTAGTAGAAGTCACAGTAGATAGCAAAATAAACTTCCCTTCATGCAAATCATAGTGCTCCCAAGCTGTATTTTTCAGCTCTGATGTCAGTAGTTCTGTCAGAGACCAGCAGGAAAGACTTTTTAATTGAAATAGGGACACTGCCTCTTTTTCTTCCATTTCATTTTCTGCAGATGGAAGAAAATTTTGGAAACCATACCCTATGGTTTTATTCTCAGCTCTGCTGCTAATATCCTCCGTGACCTTTGACAAATCTCTGCTCTGCTCATTGTCATAACTCCCAGAAAATAGCTTGAGGAAATAAAACTGCACTTTCACATTGGTGTAGTGGTTAGGAATGATCCCAGGGTTACTAAACTGAATATGTCACCTTTCTTACAGGCCGTTTCCCCTGCTTTGGGCTACTGCAAGTCATGTAGCCAAATAAATGTTATTTCAGCTCTGCCTTGTATCTGTGTAAATAGGAGTTAATGAGTTGCTGCATCTCATGGTTGGCTTGTGACATGGAGGTCTCCAGAGGGAGGATGAGGAGAGGCTGCCGTGGAAAGTCCCTGGCTGTTGCTAGGCAGCACTGCATTTTAGCCTCCCTGTCCGAAAGCTTGCACTCAGGTTTGGCAAGAAAAGGGAAGACTGAGGGATGGAAAACCATTCAAAGATGGCTTGACTTACTTTCTGTAAAGCATGGGTCTGCTGTGCTGGGTGCAGAAGGTGTGTGGCTGCAAGTGAGGTGGAAGCAATTTGATTAAATAGAATAACATTTGATAACTTACCTTCCATGTATTCATTCGCAGCTGCTGGATCATGTAGCTGGCTTGCTCTCTTTCTCTCTCCCTCTCCCAGATCTTACTATGATGTGGGCTCTGGAAGCTGTGAGAGTGCAGCACAAGTGGTCTTGCTCTGCTTTTAGTCTAAGTGGAAGTAAGAGAACCTAGCAGTTCCAAGGAGCTTCATATGCTGAGGTTTATGCTTCAGTTCAACAGCCTGTGGATGAGGGGATGTCATGTTTTTATTTTTCTACTAAGTCCATCAAGAGGAATGCCAGGAACAAAGAGGAAACACAAGAGAAACAAAAATTGTTATGTAGGGTATCTTGCTCTTGCTGCACAGGGAAACCTTTCCAAATTGTAGCAGTAGTGTAACTAGTGGTAAGATTCTCATATGATTAAAGCTTATCACAACAGCATCACTAAAAGAACACTTCTATTTTCTAACAGAAGAGTAGGATTTGGGATAAAGCTGAGCACTTGAATTTCTCTTGGAAGAGTCTGGCTAGTTGTCCATCTACCTACAGGCTTCAAACTTTTCATTCACTCTTTGTAATTTCTGTCTCTGTTAGTCCTCCCTATATGTTTTAATGTAAGGCCAGGATGGGTAAATATCCTTCTGCCTCTGCTGATTTTAGTTGGGAAATGTCTTTTGTTGTACCCTGATGAAGTCATTGGGGGACCTGTGGGTCTGACCATGCTAGGCATTTCATCCCACTGGACTGTAATGGAAGGTGTTGTACTTGCTCCTTGGCCAACAGGGCTCTGTTTTTCCCCTTTCAGCAGAGGATTCAGTGGTGCTGCTGAAGCAATATAGAATTTTGTGTCACAGCCTCACTTCATCCTGGGGGTTCAGCTAAGTACCACCATAAAGCTCAGCTTTACAGTAGCCTGGGGAAGCTGAGGGTCTCACCCAGTGTCAATAAGCTTGTAGTCATATGGGATGCAGCAGGGTATGTTCTGCTCTACCAGCATTCTTCCCCTAAACGATGGGGCTCAAAATCACAAGTCCTGATTCTCACTTTCATTGCTCAACCCGAAGTCTTGGACATTTTATCCCACCAGTGGGCTTGTGGCTTGAGATATTTAACCTACCCTTCCTCATTCCACCAGCCAACATTTCACAGCAGCTGGAAGAAAAACTTCAGGAGAGATCAAAATTTGGCAAGACCTCACAGCTCCTCACTTTGCCCTTCCTTGTACCCTGGGTTTTGTCAGTCCTACCAAGGTCTCCTTCTTTCTCTCTTTTTCACTGTGTGGTTATGGGGGTCTTAAGAAAGGCAGTGACCTCACAGTAAACACCAGCCTTACCATCACTGCCTTGCAGCCTGGCTGGGAGCTGAGTCCTGCAGTATTTTATAGGAATTCCCAGAATTACTTGTTTATTTGAACAGCCATGGGCTGGGCTAGTTCAGTTCAGCAGTTCCCTTTGTCTCCTGCCTGGTTTGTGCAAAAGTTTGTTGGGTCCTTTTGGGTTAGAAACCTCGGAGCTGTGCCAGATCAGACCTGGGACCAGAGCAGTCAGAACTGGCTACTGTTGAGTCCTTTGAATAATGAGACACAATAGGATTCACCTGCTAAGGGATTAACAGATAAAGCTCAGAATCCTTGCAGCACCTCCCTTCTTCCCCATGCATGCTTGGATAGTGAAATACACTGTCCTTGAGCCCCAAACTATTCATGTGAAAGTTTCAAAGTGGGATGTGACTGTGCCAAGTTCTGGATTTTAGATCAAAGAGGCTGATGTGCGTAGAAATGCTGGGTGGATCTCTAACTCCCTCTCCAAGTTTTGGGCAGTAATGTGGATTGGGACTGCAAAGACGTGCTTATGGGATGTGGAGTGACAGAGGGCGGTGGAGGAATGGGACTTCTTCCCACCTCCCAGCAGTACTTTCTACTGGAAAAGTAATAAATACTTTCACCTAAACACTGACTTCAATTTTGGGGTGGTGCTTTTTCTTCTGAATTTTTTTGGAGGTTGTTTGTATGTTTTGGATTTTTGAAGCTTTTTGAGTTTCCAAGCCTCCCTGCACTGTGTTGCTTTTATCTTGCTTTGGGCTAGAGAAAGCAGAGGGATAACAAACAAAGACAGAAAATGGAAAAGGTTCACTATTTACCACTCTTATTAGTAAAATGGTGGGATGTTTTTCTACAGCCTTTAAGAACTTCATCTGAAAATACTTCAGTTGCTTTGTAAAAGTGTGTGAATGTGGAGAATGTTTTCCCATAATTCACACAGCTTTCCAACTAGAGAAGTGTTAAAAAACAGAAGCTAGGAAAATCTTTTATTTCTTCCAAAAGCTGATGGAGAAGATTCTTTCTGACATACCTCCCTTACCAGGTTTTTCAGTATGAAAAATGTAGTTGAAGTATTTTTTTAAATGAAAGAACAGTTCTCTTGAAGCCTTGTTTTTCCACTTGGGAGTTGTTTTGTGACAATTTCTTGAGGGGAAAGAATGATTTTATTTACTTGCTAGCTTTCAAAACACTGTCTCAAAACTGGGATAGAACTTCAACTCACTCGTTTATTTCTGTAATTTCCCAGAATAATTGCTGGTTCAGGTATATCCTGTTTGCTGAGTTGTGTGGTTCATGTTATGACAACTTTAATCACTCTTGCAATATATGGCAGAGATTTAGAACTGCAGGCAGGTGCTTTTAGCTTAATTTTTTTTTTAAATTCTAAATAAATAAGCATAATGAAAACATCTGTTAAATTATGGGAACATTCACATTTACATGAAATAAACCATATTTTCCTTTGGAAAATTCACCTGCTTCAGGGCAAAATCTAACCACTAATTGACGGAAATAAGGAAAAGACTTCCTTTCAGGCAGTTGTTCTATCTCTTTCCTTGTGAAATTTCTTGTATGTCCTTTCAAAACCCAGGGTATCAGCCACTGCCAGAGGACTCTGTGCAGGCTGTGTGAGACGGTCTCAAATTAGGTTGATTACTTGCTGGCCACCTTTGGTAATTCTTAATCTTTCATATCTCACTTAACCATCCATCCATCTTGCTTTAGTGAAATGTTGATTAAAAGGGACTCCTTACAATATCCCTCTTTCTGTTCCTTCATGCTATTTCTACTAATCCCTGGATTCTACTTCTCTTTCAGAAGATGCTGCTCAAGAAGAATTGTGGAGCGAAGACTAGAGTAATTAAAATTCGTGTAAGTTTCCCTTTACTGGTGCAGTTCCTTCATCTTTCCACATACACCTAATGTGGTGATTCTCACTGAACATCTGTGCCCAGAAGATGATTTCTGGAGATTTCCTGTGACTTGATCAGCTGCATAACAAAAGTTGCTAGTGTGGAGTATAGAATGTAGTTGCAATTTAGGTTAGGAGCTGACAAGGCTAATAATGCATTGTCTTTTCCATTTTGGAGACTCTGGTTTCAAAGCTTCCTTGGTGTAAAAGTCTACATCCCCTGCTATGAGCTCACACAGCATAGCTGTCTGGGAGGGTGTCATTTGGATCCTTCTTGATCAAGTGGTGTTGGTAGAGGTGAGAGGTCTGAAAAGTAGCTAGGGAAAAGAGACTGTACCTGCATAATCCACAGATGGGATATGGGACTGGGTGATGACAGGTAAGAGCTACATTGTTTGGCTGACTTTTTAGCTGGGATGAAGCTGCAGTGTCCTGAGCCTCTCCACGCTTGACAGCCTGCGTCCCTATCAGGTGTGCTCAGGTCTTGTCCTTGTAGATTTTATTTCCTGCACCTCAGAGTTTTGTCTTCAGCAGTGCATTCCTGGACTCACCAGCCAATCTCTGCTTCCTTTGTGGGTACCTTGTCTTTCTTTTGGTCAATGTTGTATGTATCCTGGGCTGAATCAAAGAGAAATGTGACAAGTAGGTTGAGGGAGGTGATTCTCACCCTCTACTCTGCTCTGGTGAGACCCCACCTGCAGTGCTGCATCCAGCTCTGGAGTCCCTGACAGAAGAAAGACCTGTAACTCTTGGAGCACGTCTCCAGAGGAGGGCTATGAAATTGTTAAGAGGACTGGAGCACATTTCCTCGAAAAACAGGCTGAGAAAGCAGGGGTTGCTCTGCCTGGAGAAGAAAAGGCTCCTAGGAGACCTTGTATCACCTTCCAGTACCTAAAGGGGGCTATGAGGGAGCTGGAGAGGGACTTTTCACAGGGATGTGTAGTGATTGAACAAGGGGGAATGGCTTTAAGCTGAAGGATAGTAGATTTAGATTAGATTTTGTGAAGAAATTCTTTACAGTGAGGATGATGGATGCACTGGAACAGGTTGCCCAGAGAAGTTGTGGCTTCCTTATCCCTGGAAGAAGAATTGTGGTCAGGTTGGATGGGGTTCTGAGCAACTTGGTCTGGTAGAAGATGTCCTTCTGATGGCAGGGGCGTTCAAACTAGATGATCTTGAAGGTCCCTTCCAACCCAAAACATTCTAGGATTCTGTTTGTTTGTGACCTTCCATGTTGTCACCAAGGCAGATGTATCTCTGTCCACATGATCCTCCATGTTTGTGATACACAAGCAAAAACAGATGAGGGGGAAGAAAACAAATATCCTTCATGATGAGGCTGCTATTTTCACTGCTGTATTTCTTACAGCCTTGCAAGAGGGATGATTGACAGACCAGGATCCTTTCAAGGTTTTTACCTTGCCCAGCAGGTAATAGGAATGATGCCTTTGTGTACCCAGAAGTGCTGCAGTTGATAAGCATGCTGTTGGATGTCCTTGCCCATCACTGCTCTGGAAATGAATTTGGTATCTGAGAGGAGGAGGAGCAGGTAGAGCTGGCTAGAGCCTTGCACAGAGCTAGGGGTGGTATTTTTCTGACTTCTCAAATAGCTTCTGTTAGGGTTCTTCAGTCCTGTCTTCCAGCAGCCCCACAGTGACCCAGTACTTCTGATTGCACAATTAATCTTGATCTCTTACATGCTTTCATGTGCTTCTGCCTGGATTGTTTTCAATATTTGTGTCCTTCTGTGCCTCACAAGCTCTCCCCAGACTGTGCCTGTCCTTCAGACCTGCCAGCTGTCTAATCCTGCTGCAGTGTTTTAGCACATCTTGTTTATCACCTTCCTTTATGCCTTCCCCTGTGCTCTTTCACTGGATTTTTTCTGGGTGTCTGTCCCTGGACACCAGCTATTTCCAGTGGTGCTTGGTGATGGTTCTCTAGTGCCTTGGGTTTCAGTGATGCCTCAGTCAGATGGTTTCCTGACACCTTAAGCTCATTATTGTGGCTTACTATTGTGCCCCTGGAGAATCTGAAAGGAGAATTATCCCTTTGCTCTTTAAGCCCACGTCAGCTTGCAGTAAAATAAACAGCAGAAACCGAGAGCACACTTTTCTGACAGGTGGCACAAAATCCACTCTTCTCTGGCCAGCCTTGCCAAGCTGGGACAGTGCCTCTCCACCTCTCCATAATAGCATATGATACTTCACAGCCTCTTGCTGGTCTCTGTGGTGGCAAAGCTGTTAAGAAAAGGTGCATTTTTGCCTCCATTTTTCAAGTGACTGTGAATGCCCACTTTTGTGTACCAAGCTGAGAAAGGAAGCAGCAGGTCCCTGGCAGAACTCTTTGTTGAAGTGCCTCAGCTCTGGAAACAGCTGAGAGAGGTCAATACTTCTGAAAGACAGTGCTGTGCTCTCATCATATAAAGGGAAACCTCAATCCAGCCAGCAGGACATGCTTGGCATGGTATTCCTTCCCACTGTTGCCCAGCAGCAGAACAAGAGGTAATGGGCACAAGTTGAAATGTAAGATATTCAGGTTGCCCAGAGAAATTGTGGAATCTCTGTTCATGGAAAGAGTCATGGTGTGCCAGGATGCAGTCCTGGGCAACAGGCTCCTGCTGACCCTGCCTGGAGGAGGGGGTTGGAACTCAGCTATCTCTAGAGCTGCCTGCCAACCTCAGCCCTTCTGTGATTTCTGGGTCTTGTCCAACGTTCAGTAATGGAGTCAGAGCACACTAGGGACCTAAGTTCTATTGGAAGGACTGTTCTGAGGCCCTACTGAATGTGGCCTTTTGCAAAGAGTGATAGCAGGAGGCAAGGTGAGAGGCTTGGCTCTGTGTTGCTGAGGGTCTGGTGGTGCAGGTTCATTGTTGGAACCTGTCCATTGTGGTCAGGGTACAAGAAATGAAGATAGATCTCATAGTGATAGGTTGATGAGCTGTTACAGGAGGAATCAGGCAGCTGTCTGTGTGTCTGAACAGGAAACATCACCATGTGAACCACTTTGCTTGTGTCACTGTACCACTGATGCACAAGTGTTCCTGTTTCAGCTCAGGTAGAGTCTCTTCCTGAACTGAGATGGTCACAGATATCCAGACAGTGTACAGCTTGATGAAGATGCAGTGAGTGAACTGATCTGAGGACCAGGGACGATATCTAATGGCTTGCACCAGGGATTTGAAGCAAGGATCCTTGCTTTCTCCCTTCTGTTTTTCTGCTGCTGAATAACTTGTAGGAGAAGGGATCGTGCTTATTCCATCTTGTTGAGGACAGTGATGACAGTGACCTTTTAATATCATCAGTGAAGCATTTTCATCCTGTTCTTGCTGAGATCAGTGTCTCATATGGTTGTGAGATGATGCCTGCTTTTAAAAAAACCCCTCCTCCTGGCTGATACTTTGGTTGCCTTGAGATCCTGGGACTTTGCTGGTGTGTCAGGGTGCAAGGTGTTGTTTTCTCATGCATCATTATGGCTATTCCTTCCTCTGTCTTCTACTGGAAGAGAAGGAAGCTCATGAGATGGTTAGACAGAGGGAGCAGTGTGTTTGCCCTCTGGCATGGAAACGCAGCTACAGCCTTTGGAAATGTGTGTGGTCCTTGGGAGTCTTTCTTAAGCAGGTGACCTGGGTTGGGTTTTGCTGCTAAGGTGTCACCTTGCTGTTGTGTCCTGTACTTAAATTTTCCAAGGGCCAGCTCTGTTGGTGATCAGCTACAGCCTTTCCACTCAGCAGTTCTTAAGTGGGATGATGGGATAGTGATAGTCTAAGAACCAAGACAAATTACGGAAGAGAGATTGATAACCTTTTCTAACATGCAGCCGCTCAGATGAAATGTTTTCAGGAATAGCAGCAGTGAGAGGTGGCAGCCTACAGTGAAGAGCAAATAACATTAAAAAGAAAAAAAATCTTGTTTCTGTTCCCATCCAGTAAAGGATAATGGAACAGAAAAATCCTCCTGTGGGCAGGTGAGCAGAGATAAATTAGAGGTGACAACATGTACGTGAACTATGGATTTGTACATAATAGGTAAATGTAGCAAAGCACATGCCACTGCAAGCTCAGGGGCAGGTGTTGGCCTATGTGGGTGTTGCACATGAGCTGGGCAGTGTGAATGTGCAGACCTGGTTCCTGATGCCCCAAAGTGTCAGCCAGTGTCATGTCTGTAACTGGCAGCAAGGCACTGGGAGAGGGGCACACACACATTGAGGGTATTTTAGTGTCCAGAGTGTGTTTGCATGGTGAAGTGTGCTTTGTGATGGAGACTCTTCCTTGGCACTGGAAGGAGGATGACTTCTGCCCTAGACCAGGCTTGGCCAGCTCTTAATGCAGAGACCTGTCTTCCAGTGTATCTAAAATACCACCAGTCTTTAATTCTCCAGGCCATCTTGGGATGAGGGTTAAAAGTCTGTCATTTATTCCTGTTTTTCTTCTTCCTTGACAAACTTCTACATGCAGTCTTTGAATGGGATTAATGGAGCTGAGCTTATCTTAACAGCAGTAGGTGGGTAGAAGACACCCAGGGGCTTTCAAGTTGTGTCTCAAGGATCTTGTTGGGGCTGGCAGAAAGGAAGGAAGGATTTCAAGGCCAATCTGATAACCTGGCTGACCAGAGAGATGTTTTCTGCTATGTAAAAATACGAATTTTAAATCGGAACATAAACCTCTTGTGCTCTTGCCTTGATCTTATCAATGTTGAGAACGCCCTCTGCTTGGACAGGGGCCAGATCCCTCAAATGACTTCCCTGTCTCTTATCTCTTACTCTGCATCCTAAAAGGCCACTGCAGAAACATGCTGGCTTTTCTTCTCCTAAAACAAGGGACCTTTTCAGCTTGGAGCTGAGCAGGAGATATGCTGGCCAGAGCCTTCTGGGCAGATGCCTGAGCTATTCACAATTGGAAGGCATACCAGGTGACAGAGCAGTATTGGTGCAAACCTCTGGTTCTGGCTGCGCAGCACAAAGTAAAGATTTCTGAACAATCAGAAGGTTCAGTGTGTGTATGCATATATATACATATATATATATAAACACAGATGTTGGCCCTTCCATCACAGGCTCCCAAGAAGCCATGTAAGCATCATTTAGCATTGGGTGCATATAAATATGCAGCTAAATACCATGATTGCAACTTCAGAGTGAGTTACACTGAGAAGTCAGCAGAAAGTGTGACTCACCTGAAGAGAAATAGGATGAGGAGAACTTTAAGCCATGGTTCTAGAGCTGTGTCCTTATTCATACTGTATCATGAGTATAAACAGCTCGGGCATCTCAGGCAGCAGAAATCCCAAACTGCAGCTTCTAACAGTTTCCCAAACCTTCCTGGTTGTTTCTAATATGTGACTAAGTGTCTAAAGCTGACCCTGATCTTGAAATCAACAATGGCCTCCCTGGCCAGTCACAACCTTGGATTGCTTTATGGTCAGAAGCCCCTCATGGAGATTTTGGCCTTCTAGTTTCCCCAGGGGTGGCATGTCTCCAGGTGATGGGCATACCTCTGCTGAGCAAAAAGGAGGAGGCCCTCTGCTAAGTGGGAGCATGAATATCCCTTTCGGTATCCTGTGCTCCTCCCAACCCAACCATTGAACTGGCTGCTGAAGATGATAGTTTGTCCTGGAGAACCCCAGCCCTTGTTCTGAATAATTCCTGACAAAAGACTTTGTCCAGAGTTTCCTTAGTGTGGGGAAGGGTCCAGTGTAGCCCAGGGGGGAATGCCTCTGTCTATTAAAAACTACTCCAAATATCTGGCTTTTACTGGATTTTATGGCAAAGGCTAACCAGCAGGTAGAAGTGGAACTGTCATGTCTCTCTTCTGTTTCCTTAAGGATAAGAACTTTTATTGCTTCCTGCTTTTCATAAATTCCTGCCACATATGCCCTCGCACTTGTTGAATCATGTGAGTGCCCACAGAAGAGACTTTGTGGAATAACCAAGAGCTCTGTAATCCACACAGCACCATGAAAGTAGCAAGTGGCTGGTGAGTGAGGAGGCTGACTTCCTATTTTCAGCACTGTTCCTGCTTTGTGGTCTGATGTGGTTGTGGGTCTGGTTTAAGAATAAGAGGAGGTGGGGAGTGGTGGAAACAAGGTGCAGCCCATTTGCTTCTGGGAGAGCCTTGTGTGTCAGTGGTGGCTGTGGCTAGTCGCACTGTGTGGTTCAAGGGGATGGAAAGTGGCAAGACATGCTTCACAGAGAGAGGGTCAGATTTAATGACATCTGGGTGATGGAGCAGAGAGAGAGAGAGAAATGTAGGGGATGGCACAGGGTCACAGAGAGCCACTGTTTTCTGTCAGAGCTTCAAGTCCAAGATTGCTGATTAGGCACATCTGCTCACTGCATCCAGGCCCACTGCAGTTGTTCCTGCACCCTTTTTGTTCGTGTGGCTGTGGGAACCTGGCACCTGGTTCCTCTCCCACTCCCTAGAGCTGTGATCCTCTTTTCCCACACACCTCTCCCATAATACACCCACTTCTTGCACTTGGCTTCCACAGCTGGGGTGGTTTGTCCAGAGGCAAGTGCACTATGTCAGCATGTGTTCCATAGCCTGCTCATGCCAGGCTAATTAATCCTCACTTTGCAGGTTTAATTTGTGTAGCCTTCAAGTTGAAAGCAGCATGCTGCTCTGTGCCAGCCTGCCTGGCCAGAGGGAATCTGCCTGCCCTGGCCTCATGCAAACTGGAAGCTGCACACGCCCAAGTAGGCACCACGTGCGGGCTCTGTGGGAAGCATGGTACCTGGGGCTCCTGGCCCCAAGGGAGGAGGACTGTGAGGCGGCTGGTGTGATCTCTCTGAGAGGAGGGTGTTCCTGCTATACAACAAGGGCTGGAACAGGGAGGGTGGAGAGGACGGAGAGGGTGAGGTAGTGTCACGTCCTTAGTGTACAGACCAAAACTAAGGACTCTACTGAGATGCACTTGAAGATTTAGTGCCAGATTGTGCCTTGCCTGTGTCAGTGTGTTTGGAGCTACTCTTGTGCCAGCCTCTTCTCCTGCTCAGGCACTTACAGACTCTGCAGTGTTTGCAGGAACTGCTGCAGGTATGCAGGAAGCACAGGCAATTTCTTACCAGAAGGAGAAAAAGTGGGTGCAAGACACAGCTCACTAGAACGGAAATATGGGTTCATTCGCTTGTTCCGAAGAGATTTGTTTTGCCTTCAGAGCATGGTCTTTACTGAGACCCTGGAGTGGTGAGTTCCCCCGCTTGGCCAGGGAGCAATGACAGACTGCCCCTCTGAATGACCCATCTGTCTCTTTTATTTGTGCAGCCTCTTTCCTTCAGGTTGTCAGGCAGGCAGAATCAAAGCTTGCAGTCAGCTTCGTCAAAGACGTATCTAAAGATGTGTGAGAGAGGAGAAGAAAGGCTTATCATGCTGGTGCCAGCAAGGACCCAGAGCTGAAACTGGCTATTTCTGCTTTTGGGCAAATGACCAACAAGCATCTGCTAGGCCCTTTGAAGTACCTTCCAAAAAGGTTCAGTGTTGTCTGTCTGGTGGCACCTCTGTAAATCTGGTAGTTGCCACCTGACAACTCTGCACACACATTTGCAAATGTTTGATTTTTTATAATTTTTTTCAACCTTTCTAAGAGGAACAGTGATGTGTTTGTAAACCATTGAACTGTGCTTTGCAATGTGGTGGTATGGAAAGAAATAGGTGTTAGGCAGCCTTATGTTGGTGATGGCAGACAGGCCTTTCAGTCTTTTAGGGGATGGTGATGAAAAACATAAGAAAACAGTGCTCACTGCAAAGTTTTGAGTTCCTTGTCAGAATAACATTTGGAGATGACCTTTTTTTTTCTTGGAAGAGAGGGAAAAGAGTAGTTATAAATTGAAGCTCTGGCATGGTCTATTTTTTAACTATTCCTTGAAATAAAATTCTATGTGAACCTGGGAGTGGAGGACAGACTTTCAGGAGGAGAGGAGTGTGCCTGTGAAAAGTTCTTCTTTGAGCTGCTCCAGGTCTGTGACTGGAATAAATTGTTAGAGGCCCTATCAGAGTTAATGAATAAGCAGTTAAATGTGAATTGTTGTTCCACTGGAGGAGCTGGTCCTGTTTGCCAGCGACTATTTCTTGAAAACTGCCTGAAGCAAGACTGTAATTGAAAAGAAATCGCCTCTCATCAGAAGGTTGAAACACCTAGAAGTTAATTAATTCATCCCAGCTGCCTGGCTGTGGTGTACTGTTGTGGCTTAGTTGCTAACTTGCTACCCCCGTGGGATGGGGGAAAGAATTGGGAGGGTGAATGTGAGATGGCTTGTGGAGTGAGATAAAGACGATTTAATAGAGAAAGCAAAAACTGCATGCAAGCAAAGCAAAACAAGGAATTCATTCACTGCTTCCCATGGGCAGGCAGGTGTTCAGCCACCTCCAGGAAAGCAGGACTGCATTTGGGAAGGCAAAACACCAGCTTATGCCATCATATGGTATGGAAAAGTCCTTTGTCCAGTTTGGGTCAAATGTCCTGGCTGTTTCCTTCCCAGCTTCTCATGCCCTTCCAAAGCTTCTTCACTGTCAGGGCATGAGAAGCTGAGAAGTCCTTAACTTAGTGTGAACACTGCTTAGCAGACTGATGTTTTTAGTTACTGCTGTCACCATTATTGTCATCCTAAATCTAAGCCACAGGATACACCAGCTACTAGGCAGAAAATTAATTTTATCCCAGCAGTAACCAGGACATGTATGTATTATGCACTGGAAAAACTGAGGCAGAGATGTGACTTGGTCAGAATCGTGTTAGGAATTACAGATGTAACTAGGAGGAAGCGTGTGGGTCCCCTTCCCTTGCTCACAGCTGATGGCTTCACACATCAAAGTTGAAGAGTGAAGAAATTTATTTTTTAACACTTAGCAGGGGTGAGAGGAGGGTGGACAAGGTGGAGTTAAATTAGTGTACCTGTTCATGTTCCTCTGTGGAGTCAGATGCCTTTACTCTTTCTGTGCCCTGCCTGAATATTGGTGCTACCTCTGGCTCTGCCCGCTCCTGGGCAAGGCAGCTGTCTCACAAACAGGCAGCATCCCAGACAGGCATCTGTCCTTGCCAAAATGATCCTGGGGATTTATTCCTTTCCACACAGGTTGGTGGTGGGAATCGGATGCGCCTTTACAGCTTGCAATTACATGGTGCCTTTCATCCCAAAGAACTTTTAACAAGTGAGTCTGCAGACTGCAAAGGGATCATTCACCCACCACTGGAAGGCAGCATCCTTTAAACGGAGCTCAGCAGCCTTTCCCAACCACTGGCGCCCAGGAGTAGGAAAGAAGGGGCTCCTGTGCTGGATTGGCCTTGAATAGGGATGGGTTGGCAGAGTGCGCAAGCTGATCTGGTTTTGAATCGCACCAGGACACTAAAGCTCTTAAGAAAGAGGACCAAAGAGTCCTCTTAATTTTCCATCACCCCTAGCACACCACTCCCTTCAAAGACATTGTTTTGTTGGGTAACAGCATTTCCCCCCTCCTGTGGGGATTGTCATTCCCACAGCTGAAAGCTCAGTTGGGCCTGTGCTCACTTTGGCTTTGTCCAAAGAGGAGAACCATGATTCTGTGGAATCATGAGACCAATATCACGTTGCTGTCTGCATCTGGGATATTTTCCCAGATTTCATATGAAGTAAGGGACCTGTTTCTAGGAGGAATATGGCTTCATATGAATAGATTCAGCTTTATATGTTTGTCTTCTTCCTATATACTCTTTCCTTGCTGAAATGTACAATTATGTTACAGATGGGTTTGTGGAACAGTTGTGCATTTGTCTGTTTTCTGAGAGCTGCTAATAGGATTGAAATCAGCATTTCTTCTGTGATGTTTTATGATGTTTAATGATGTTCTTTGAGGCACCTCTCTTCACTCACTATCTTTAGATGTGCTTCTTTGTTAATACACTTCAGATATCTTTCAAACCTGGTTGTTTATTTGCCCCTGCATTTAAAGGTGATAATGCTTTTGGTGAGAACAGTTCATGTTGACAGGAGTGTACATGTAGGCACATGTACATGGGTGAAGAGGCATCCTGGACCAAGGGGGTCTGTGCAAAGTTGCTTGAAACGTGTAAGATGAGTTTACCTCCCTTAGGAGCTCATCTAACTCAAATAAGGTGTGCAGTGGGGCAGTGTGGGTATCTTCAGGTGCTGGAACTAACTTGTGTTCTGGGCAGTTGTATGAGCCAGTGATGAGCTGTGGTGCTTTAGACCATCCCCTGGATGCTGTGAAGTTCCGGCCCTGCAAGGCTGTAATTACTTTACAAGCAGGCAAGATCTGTATGAATGGAACAGCCTTCCATGTGATTTCCAAGTCAGGAGGAGTTTGTGTGTGCACAGAGGGATGTGGACTAGTGACCAGGGAAGCCCCTGTGTACTGAGGAGAACCTGAGGCGTGTGAGGGCAGGTGAGTATGTGCAAGTGAGCACGTGTGTTTGACAGAGTGTATGTCTGAGCCCGTGTGCTCTCCTGTGGCAGCCCAGTGAGTCTGACTCGGGCCATTCTCCAGCTGTGTAAATACATTGCTTAGCGAATTGAGGGCTCTGGTTAATGATTTCCATTAGCACAGGGCCCATATTAGGCTCCATTCTGTGAGCGGTACCCAGCTGTCCGAATGCCATTAGAGTGAACACATGGGCCTTTAATGTCAAGTGCATATTGTTTGTGCTCTGAGGAGCCTCTGCAGGAGCTGCCCTGGGGTTGCTCACCAGGGGCTGTCAGGCAGGTTTATGGCAAGCTCCCTGGGGACCTGCTGTGGCAGCTACAACTCTTAACACTCTTCCCTAGTCAAAGCAAAGTCCCAGGCATGGTGTGCCCAAGGAGAAGGGCACGCTGGCTGGAATGCATGCCCAGACTACAGGGAGGCAGCTGACCCAAGCAGCAGGGTGGCAGGAACGTGTTCCACTCTCTGGCAGCTGGATTGTTTTTGTTCTGGAAATACATCTAACAGAGCTTTGCCTTGTGTTACTCATCAGAACCAGACCACCACATGCTGTGATTCCAAATGGTGTCTTGGACTAAGCCAGATCAGGCCTGGTCATCCCTAGGGCTGGATATGAACTCCAATCTAAAAATGCTCCTCTGCAAGAAGAGAATTGAGGGATTTGGAGATTTCTTACCTTCAGCAAGGGCAGTAGCAGAGGTGCTGCCCTGTCAGTCAGGGAGCAGGTGCACGAGGATGCTGTATTGCTCAGGGTTATAAAGGAGTGCACATTGGTCAGGGTTTTGCTGTGGTTGAGGGCAGTCAGGTTACTGCCTCTCCTGTCACTGCCTGCAGTTGGGCACAGGCACTTTCTCACTCTGCCCGTGTCTGCTGTTGTTGAAAGCCAGTGGTCATCTTGTGACTGCTTGGGAGGTGCCATGATGAAGAAGCAGGATTGGCTGCATTTTGGGCCTCACTTGCAGCTGTCTGACTACCCATGAATCTGGGCATCTTCCTGTGTCTTCTCACATCTCTGATCCTCAACCTTGTTCTGTGCCCATCATCCTGGCAGTGTCCTGGGAAGGCTCTCTGCCCCACACATTGGACTTAGAAGAAGACCTAGAGAGAAACTATAGCACAGCCTTCCACCCAAAGCCTAGTGAGTTTTGTAGATGACTTTTGTCTGTCCTTTGGACCTGTCTTTCCCCAGCCTCTTCATCTGCCGTCTGCCAAAAATGAACAGATTCAGCTGCCTTCCCTAATCCTGTCTGGCATTTCAAAGTGAAGGGGACTGCCAGGTTCTTTGTTCCCATTCCCTCTTGGCACTGGCAGGGGACCTTCTCTGCTCTGGAGAAGGACAAATGTGCTGATTTATTCTGCCCCTTAGCTTTGAATAGGGGTTGCTACGTTACCCTCCAGCTCTGAGGCCTGCCAGAGCATACACCACATATAACCCCACAGCAGGTGGCTATTGAGTAAAGGCCCTTAAATCTGCCTCTCTTGTTTCTTGTGCTGCTGGCCAAGGTGTCAGGGGGATGTAGCAGGGTGATTTGCTGGCTGAAACTCCAGGCACAGCTGATGCCAAGCACCATGTTGGCATTTTCCATTGTCATGTGCCCATCTTAATTTGCAGAGGAGATACCAACTAGGCAGGAACATGCTGCCCACACTGGCTTTTAGAGGTCTTTCCTGACACAAAGGCTGCTGCCCCATGGGGCTGAGCTGTGACCAAGAGCCTGGAGACAAGAGGCTTCCAGGTCCTGCTGCAGTTGCTGCAGCACTCAGAGCCTGGCTTGGACACTTCCTTAGCTCACTCTGATTTTCTGTGTGTGTTTGGGTGAGACAAACCACCTGAGCAGCTTTTTGGGGATGTTTGTGTGTTGTTGTCTTGCAATGACAGGTTAAAATCCAGGCAGAGGAGAGGTGGAGGCATCAAAACATCATGTTGCTGTGCTGTTAGATGGTTGCAGCTGTGTGATAAACCTGAATCTGAAGTGCTAAATGAACCTCTGTCTTCTGTGAGACAGCAGAGTTGGTAATTGTTCCTAGAAAGCCTAATCCTTTGAGGAACAGTTCCAAAGTGCAGGCTAAGCAAAGGAGACCATGGTTCTAGTTAGGAAAGGCCTAGAAAAGGAACAGGGAGTCACATAATACCAGAGCCCAGTCTGAATCACATAGAATGTTAAGAGCTCAGCCCATCAGACCAGGCTGCTCAAGGCCTTATCCAGCCTCACATTGAACACTGCCAGACTTGGGGCATTCACAACCTCCCTGGGCAGCCTGTTCCAGTGTCTCACCACCCTCACAGGAAAGAATTCTTTCCTAATATCTAGACTAAATTTCCCCTCTTCCAATTTGTACCCCTAACTCCTTATCCTGTCACTACAGTTCTTGAGGAAGAGTCTCTCTCTGGCTTCCCTATAGACCATTTCCAGTCACTGGAGGGTTCCTGTGAGGTCTCCATGCTACCTTTTTTCCCTCCAGGCTGAACAGCTTCAACTTTCTCAACCTGTCTTCATCGAGGAGGTGCTCCAGTCCTCTTAACAACTTTGTCTTCTTCTGGACTTGCTCCAACAATTTCATATCCTTCTTCTGTTGGGGACTCCACAGCTGGGGTCTCCCCAAGGGCAGAGTAGAGGGGGAGAATCACTTCCTTTGACCTGCTGGCCATTCTGCTTTTGATGCAGCCCAGGATTCCATTGGCCTTCTGAGCTATGAGTGCACAGTGCTGGCTCACGTTGAGTTTTTCATCAACCTCCACCCCCAACTCCTTTTCTGCAGGGCTGCTCTCAATCACTTCCCTGCCCAACGTGTAGGTTTTTTGGGTTTTTTTCTAACTTGTTTCTCATGGGGGTTTTTTCCTGACCTCTGTGAAAATAGTGGTAAGGTCCTTCCCAAGAATGATGGACATGTGAGATGAGAGTAGGGGACATTTGCATGAGTTTCTGAGCTGCTGAACTTCCCACATATTCCTTGGGAATTAACTCTACAGAATCATGATTAAACATTCTCCTGAACCACAGAGCAGTGAGACCTCTTTTCCTGGCCAAAAAGTATCAGTGAAGTAGCTGTCCCGATAGTGCTTCTGCTTGCATAAGGAGAGAAACAAACCAAGATTCCTGAAAAGTAAAAGGAAAGCTCTTCACATTTAACAGAGTGGAATAACTTCTCTGGCACCAAAATTCCTCTGGGATCCACATATCCCAGCACAGCCTAGTGGAAAACAGCATTTTTGTCCTGTCACACAGTGGAGGGAGTGCATGGCTATTTCTGGCCTCCTTACTCTGTGCGCGCTCAGAACACTGGGAGCAAAAGGGGAGAGAATGGTCTTTAGTGGCCATGGTAGAAACCAGTCTGTAAGGCCTTGGGGGTGGCATCTTTTCCTCCAAGCATCTCTCAACCATTCCTCATCAAACTGTATAGTCTGGAATCAAAACCATGGAGAGTTTCAGCATGCCTGGAACTTTAGGAAAGAGTCATTTGTAAATCCTTATTGGAGAGCTGTTGAAAAATGGGTCTGAAGAATGCATTTCCAGAGATGACTTTGTTGGTCGCCATGCTCTAAAAGTGTATTAGATCTTCAAGGCCAAGTGAATTTAGCTTTTCCATGTGATCCCTTTTGGTAATGATGCTTTCCTGACTCTGGTACTCTAAATGCATCATGGATATCCTGTTTCACTTAGTGGCTACAGGTGCCATGGACCATAGTCTTGTGGATCCTAGGGACCTCAGTCCTGGAGGAAGGGACTCCAGGTGTCCTGCTTTTTATCTTGAAGGGTGAGAGCAAGGATGTGAGCAAAGTGCTTCCACTGCTTATGTTAGTGCCATTTGCTGCAAGTGCAAGCAAGACCACCCCTTCAAGGAGGTGTAATTGTATCAGAGAGGGGGATGACAAAGCACTCAAGGCAAGAACTTCACTGTTTGCAGCTGATGTGAGCACTGACTTCATGCCTCTTCTTATTCCCCTGCAGAGCACCAGCGGAGGCCGCCCGCCGCCCCACTTTGTGTATGACCCCTCCACCTTTGCCTTCCGTTCCCTCAGCACCTTGAAGCCGCTGAGCCCGATTGCTCCAGTGGAAGAGCCGTCATGTGCCTACTGAAGGAGTTTCTCCAAAAAAACCTCAGGAACTATCAACCAGTGTCCTGCCTGGCAGGGAGAAGGGGAGGTGGTGATACCCAAGGGGAGGGGTGGGAGAGGAAGGGACGATGGCACATCTTTGCAATGCAGCTGCTGTGGCAGGAGGAAGCGAATGGCTTGGTAGCAGTGCCTGTTCTCATACCACTGATGGATCCAAGCAGTGGCCAAGGGAGTGAATTTTGTCTTTCAGGGCAAAGCAAACCAGTCAGATCCACAAACCGCAAGAACTGCCACCAAGGCAGTGTCAAACATGAGGATGGTGGTAACTGAAGATAACCAGGAGGTGTTCAGGGGTTAGTATGACCTGCATGGCAGCAGGGATGAGTGATTAAGCTGTGAAACCAAATCCAGTCAGTTTCCCAAGGATCCCTGAGTCTACAGTGCTTTGCTATAGACCTGACACTTCTCCCTCTCATAAGTGAGCTCAGGATAGGAGAAAGAGACTATACAGAGCTGCTTGCAAAACAAGAAGATCTCTCTCGGAGACTGTTATAATTGCATTCACATCAAGCTCTCTTAAGTGGAAAACCCTAGGACAGGGAGGTGTGTGGAGGAGTAACTGGCTCATTTAGCTGTGCATTCCAGATGATCTGCTGGCAGTTCAGTGGTACTGTCCAAAAAAAAAATTGAAATGGGAGAGTGAGACATCCATATGTAGATCTGGGGTTAGAATAAAATTCTAGAATTGGAAGGTCTGTGTTGAGCCATCCAGGAAAACATAGCACGCACCTTCAGTCCTCTCAGCATCATCAAAGAGAAGAACTTGAGGGTGGCTGTGTACTCATGGATCTCCTCTCTGCTGAGGCAGTGTGTGTTCTGGGGTATGTAACACTTTTCCATAGTATAGTCCCACTACATGATGGTGGAGGTAACTGCTACCACCAAACTCAAACCAATTTAATGTCTCCAGCAAGCTTTCCACTCCCCTTGCTTAGACTAGCTGTTAAATGCAAGTACACACTTCTGGTATCAGTAGGACAATATTCCCAGATGAAGCAAGGAATGGGAAAAAGCAGTCGATTTTGTGGCTGTTAGTGGAAGAAACAGGAGGAGAGTTTGAGTGAAGGTGGGAGACGTTTCTCCATAGACAGTTCTGAGGCTGTTGGGAGGCCTTGCTACCACTTGTGTTTGACTGGGATCTGTCCTCGAGGCATTGTGTGTGTTTTGTGCCACAAGGCAGGAGTTAATAGAACAAGTTCTTGCCTCTCCTGTTGAGGCAGAGGAACAAAGCCTTTCCTCTTGCTGCATCTGGTGGAGAGAGTTACCTCTTTGAGTAGGCATTCCCCACCATGAGCCTGTATCTGAGTGCAAGGGGAAGCAAGTAGTTTACTGTTTGTCCAAATCAAGAGGAGCAACTGTGAGTAATACAAAATAGTTTTTGGTTTTTTAAATCTGCCTCAGTGTAGAGTCTTTGATGCTGCTGTTTGGTTGAGACCAATGGTCAGTCCAGCTGCCAGTAGGAGGCTACCCAGTGAACTGGTCTGGGCCCTTCACTAACACCCCTGGGGAAAGTCCAAAGGCTGTAGGCTTGGGGACCTGAATCCCCCACCCCACCCTCTTCTCCCTAACTCCTGTCATTCAGGCAGACAGAGCAGCTGGGCAAGGTGGTGAGGGGATGTGTGTCCTGATGCTGTCCCTGCTCTGCCTGCTCTTTGGCTCCAGACTGTTACAGCTGGGCCACCCCCTGCACCAGCACCACCTCCAAGAGGACACTTGTATTTACTGCTGAGGGACCTCTGGCAGACTGTCATGGTTCCCTGCAAGTCCCTATTTCCAAGAGAGCGCACTTCCTCTGCTGATTTCTCCTGCCCCTGTAGAAATTCTGCTTATCTTGTTTTGATGGCACACCTCAGCTTTTTAACTGCTGCCAGATCAAGGTGACCAGTGCAGGACAGGAAGCATTGCTCCTTTGGACCAAATCCCTGTGCTCAGGAGATGGGGACAGCCATAGGCTGGTACCCATCTGAGAGGCACATTCCTTGTGCAAATGGGTTGGGGTAGCAGCCCCTGCATGGCCCTGCAGCCTCAGGCTTTGCTCAGCAAGAGCTGCCAAGGTGCTGGGGCCCAGAGGTGTGTTCCTGCCAGCCAGCAGGTGGGGCAGCCTGCCTTGCCCCGGGTGGGAGCAGGGAACATGGATGTCCTGCCGATATTGTTGCCTTTTACTACTTTTGTAACTTTTCTCTGTCCTTTCTTTTTCAATCAGAAGAAAAAATAAAAAATATTAAAACCCCACAATTAAATGAAGTGTACCAGCTGCTATATTCACACCTCTGGTGCGTTTGGCATCCTCTGGGTGTTTGTGGGCAGGGGCATGGAGGGGGTGGAGTAGAGTGAGCAGTGATTGACAGAGTGCAGGTAGTCCCAAGCACTCCACAATGCAAGGAGGCCATGTCAGCAGGCAAATGGCTTTGAAAATGAAGAGCTTTTCCAAAATGAGTGCCAGGTTCTTTCCATGTGCAGCTGCTCCATTTGAGGTATGGTGTACTGATATGGTGTATTGTCTCTCACTGGTGCTTCCCTCACTGAGAGGGTGCTTTGGCTTTCCAGTGACATGCCTATTGCTTGGGCAAATCAAATGTAGCCTGACTGGAGGCTTCCCAGCCCAAAACAGAAGGATGAGTAACTACCCAAATGGCCTTTTGCTTGTAATTTTAACTTCAGGAAGTCTTGTATATCTGTCCTGAGATTCTCCACAGCCCTTTTGTTTACAGCCAGAGCACTTTTCCTTCTCCATAATTTAGCTGTATTTCACCCCTTCCTCTGGATTTTGCTCTAAATACTCCATCTTGGGTGTTTGTAATGTGCATTCCCCACCTCTTGCTGTCTACTTGAGCTAATTCCTGTCTCTCCCCCTCCCCCTGCCTCCTAACTCTGTATCTTCACCAGCATCTCACAAGGCTATTACCTATGTCCCCTTTTCCAAGGCCTCCGAGAGATATTAGCATAAATTCCCTCAGCAGTCCTACTTAGATTCATTCCCAGGAGGCCTTTTCCATTCTTCCCTCCAAGCTCTGATCTCCTCTAGGCTTCTTGCCATCTCTCTTATCTTGAAATCCTCCCCTCTCTGTCAGCTGCAGCTTGTTAATTGGCCTTGGCCAATTTTGTAAGGGTTGTACGGTGACTTGCTGGCTCCTCCGAGCCCTTGCTCTTGTACATCCCTTACAGAATGCTTTTCCCTGGGATGTTTCTTCCAGCACAGCCTGATCCCTCAGCACACCCACCCTTGGGGCCCCAGATGCTGTTCAAAACCATGGTGATGGCTATCACTCCACAAACCCTGATCATCTGTAGGCCTCTGTCAGGTCAAGCCTGTTGTAAGTCTATTTTCTATATTCAGAGGGAGGGATGCATTGACACTGTATCCTCTAGGCTGGAGGCATGGACACCTAGTGCTCCAAAGCCAGGGTACAGGTGGTGAAGGGTGGGAAGCTGGCACACAGCTTGGCATTGCACAGCCAGCCCATTGACCAGGCTAAACCTGGGGATAGAACTGCTGCTGCTGCCTCTGGGGCTGTTGTCTGGGCCCCCAGCATGTGTTTGGATTTAGTTTAATTGTGCCCACACAACATCTCTCCCTGCAAGCTGGGCCTCTGGGTTAACAACAAAACAGGGCAGTGAAACATGGTGATAAACTGCTCTATGGCAACAACTCTGAAGCTCAGAGAAGGCAGGTTAGGAGTATTCATGAAGATCTTACAAGGTGCTTTTCAGCTGTAGTTACCAACATTACTGACAAAGGAGAGTGAGGATGTTGGCCTCCTTTGGATGCCAGACCCTGGCATGTGAGAACAGTTTCCCAAAGCCCACTGCAGGAGATACCAGCAGAAACCAGGGAAATGAGAGCTGAGCTGTGGTCTTTGAGCCATGGTCCTTGCCATAGCCTCTGCCCCCCATTGCTGCCTCTGTCATCCATCAGTGCAGGGCTGTTCACCTGTGTGGCTTCCCAACCAGCTTGTGCAGACAATTCCTCCTCTGCCAGAGTGGGCAGGGATGCTGGCTGAGGTCTGAGAAAAGCCCCGTGAGCATTGTCAGCTTGGCGTGGGTCCCTCAGGACCTCTTCTTCATTGGATCTCCTGTCTTCCCACCAGGTTTGGGTCCTTACTCAGCTCAGTACCTTCTAAGCCGAGTCCTTTCTCTGCTCTGAGCCATCTTGCTCGGAGACGTGCAGGTGCTTCCCTTCAGAGCAGAAAACCCCCTGTGGAGAGAGCAGGGCTGTTGTTCCAGAGTGCAGCTCAGCTGTGTTAACCATCTGCAGGAGGGTGAATGGGGACAAGCGGCTGTTGGAAGAGCTTGGCTGCAGCTTCTCTACAATTTAAGCAGGACCATTTAAGCTAATACTGTGCTCCAGTTAAAGTAAATTAATTAGGTTAATGCTATGGCCTTTTAAAAATAACAGAGGAACCAAGATCACAGCAGTGGCAAAGTGGGTTGTTACATGTATACCTGGGTGCGTCCCTTTGCAGCCAGCACACGGGATTGTCTCTTTGTGTTGTCCAAACATTTTCTTATATATACGTATGTACATGCATGCACACATGTGATACATGTATATTTCTGTCTTACTGTGTTTCATTTGTGCAGAAATCTCTGTCCTCTGACAGTCACCCATGAGCAGGGTGCCCTGTGCTCACCTGGGTCAGTCTGAGAGGGCTCTGTGTGAGGCCCATTTGTTGCACACTCATCACCTCTGTACTGCAAAACACAGTGGTGCTTGGAAAACTCACCCACCACCCTGTTTCCAGCTGCCTGCTGAGTGTTGGCCCATCTGCCTACCTACGGGATTGACTTGGAAAATGGGCAAAACTGGCAGTGCTGCTGGGGCCATTTCTCATCCCAGGCTTAATGAAGGCCACTGAAATATGGCTTGGCACAGGAAAAACTGAGAAGCAGAATTTCCAGTTGGACAGACCATCTCATTCAAACAACTTTGGACTTTCCCTTGCTCTTCCTGAAGCTGCATAGCATGTTGTGGCAAGGTGTGGGGTGGAAGAATGCATTCAAGGGTGTGTGTCAAGTTAGGATTGAATGGGGTATGTGCTGATACAGCATGGATATATAGACACAGTGCATTTACAGTGGCATTTATGTGCCTGTGGTGTTTGTATTTATGGCATATTAGTTATATTTTAATCAGAAAGGCATATTGGAGGAGTAAAGATAAAGGGCCATGCATACATGCAAATGTGGTTCTGGAAGGGTGGATGCTGGTGGATGTGCATCTGGAGCATGGGCAGAAGAGCCTGTGCAGGGGAGGGGCGTGAATGAGGCTGTGTGTTCATAGGTGTCTGCAGGCAGTGATGCATGGAGGACATACAGATGGGCTATATATGCCAAGGCAAGGGTGGTATTTCTTTCCTGTTTCTGCAGTCTCATCCATTATGGTAATAACTGGCAGACTTTTGCAGTGCATCACACCAGTAATGATTGGAAAAGTGAAGAAAAATTTACAAATGCCTGATCTGTGCCCTTGAGGCACTTGGGAGCTTTCACCATTGAATTATAAAGAAGCAGGCACCTGGACACCAGTGACTCAAGACAAAGTGATCTCAATACAAATTAGAGTGTAATTATATTCTGTTGTTTCTCAGACAAGAACTTTGGGGACATCAAATAAAAGTAGCAGGTGGTAGGTTCAAAGCAAACAACCAGAGGCAGATCTGCACAGAGTGTGGGCTTGCACTGGGGAACCCTGTGCCACAGGATGCTGTGGCTGCTTGGTATTTACACAGCTACAGACTTGAAAAGAAATAAAGAAGAAAAAAGAAAAATACTCCCTAGGAAACTACATGCACAAATGCCACCTCTGGTTGAGGAGGGTGGTGACAGAGGGGCATTTTCTGGGGTAGGCTACTGTGTGCCAGTCCCACCTCTGCCCCTTCCTCAGTGCCAGGGTTCCTGGTGGGCCAGTAGCTGCAAACAGGCACATGCACCAGCGACCAACCCTGGCATGCCAGCACTGCCTTGTATGCATGTTCACTGCCTTTACAATTCCAAGAATTTCTCCATGGGGAGGCCTCAGTGGTGACTTGGCCCTCATGTTTGATGGTGAGGGCAGCGGTGACCCCATTCTCCTACTGTGCTGCTACTCAGGAAGTGCTTGAAACCTGAGCCGCTCACAGATCTGTCTGCATGGCTGCAAATGGGCATCCTACATAACCTCTGCCCTCATTGTGTGGGTGCTGGGGCCTGCTAGGAGAACCCTGGCTCATCAAGGCTGTCTGGCATCCATCATGTCCCTTGGCCCAGCCAGGCTCAGCCTGAATCATCCATGCAGAGGTTGGTCACAAAGGCATAGCTCAGGCTCAGGTTTCTGAAGTGTGTGAGGTCTGTCCTGGGTGGCAGGCCAGTGTTTATGTGTCAGAGGAACAAAGTGAGTTTGGTTTGAGCACTGCTGCAGGCTTATGATGGGTATGTTATGCATGGAATTATCTTTTGAAATTTAGGAACATGTTAGGAAAGCAAGGACAAGCATCCTCCAGTGATGGGTAACCCTCACATGGTAAACCTCAACCCAGCAAGCCAAAGAGGATGCAGCTGAAGCAGCAAGGCTCTGCAGAAGTAACATCGGTGATGATGAGAACATTGAAGCTTGTTGGTATCGCACCATTTCCTGAGCTAGATTTCAGTGGGCTTATTCAAGCAAAAGTGAAACAGAAGTGGTGGAGGCTTTGAGAGATCACTCTGGCTGTAGCTGCACGTCAGCCTGGCAGGACCTGACCACATGTTTTCAGTAAGCCTGGGGCAGGATGTGCAGGCAGCTCCAGACACATGAGGAACCCAAAGATCTGTTTGCTTTTGTGGCTGCTCACATCAGTGCCTGCTGTAATAACATCTAGGTCTGTTAGTAGGTTGGCCAGAACTGATTGCATGTTCCTATCTGACATGCTCACAGCAGAGTAGCTCTGAGGTTGAGTGACTGGAGAAACTGAAAGTGCCATGGGAGCTTTATGCCAAGTAGGGAGGTGGATGGAGACAACAAAGCCCCTTTGAAAGGAACGTGGTTGCCATCTGCCATGGGAGGAAAGTTGCTTTTTACCAAAGGATCCCCTAGGAGCAATGCCTGCCTTGCCCTGGCATGTCCTGCAGACACTCCAAGGCAGGCTGGTCAGCATCTATCCTTGGTCTAGTGGCCTGGGACCGTGCTGGCAGGCTACAGCAGGGGGTGTCACAGGCCTTTGCTCCCCACTGGATGGTGGAGTATTGCTGATGGGAGATCTGTTCTGATGTGCCTGCAGCTCTCCTGTTTGTGTGCTCCTGCAAGTATTTGAAGCATCTTTGCTAAGTTTTTCCAAAATGGGTAGCCAAAGTGTTCTACCCTGGGTGGTTTCTTTGCCAATGGGTGACATTTGGCGATATGTTGGTCAGGGTCTTGCCCAAGGGCAGGCTGCTCAGCAAACCTGGCCTTGGCAGTGCCAGCAAGCCAAACACATCAGGGCCAAACCTCAGTCATATGCAGCTCTTGTGAAACCTGAAAGCCTTTTTCAGATCTTTGCCACAGAGCCTCCACAGGCCCTGTTTTGAACAGAGATGTTTTGTCCTTTCTCAGCTTTAAACAGTTCCCCAAAATAAACTCTCTGCTATTTACCAGCATTGTTTTCTTTCTGGTGTTGAATGCTGATAAATAATCAGACCCATTATATTGTATTCATATCTGTCCTGGTAGCAAATAATTACTACAATTATTACCAAATCAAAATGCCTCTGTTTCTCCTGGTGTCATTAGCATGTCCCAAACATTTTGTTCTTGTGGTTTAAGGTGCAGTAATAACAGAGTCCAAGTGCAACACCCAATTGAGTGGAGCTTCCCAGCACAGCAGGCCTCCCAGCCATGATTGCCTCTGAGATGCTGCTAATTTTCAATCACAGTGTCAGATCCTCTTCTACTGCAGGGAGAGCAACTGCTTAGCCTGTGATTTACCCAATTTATTCCGGTAATAACTGGGCTGGCTGTGTAGCCATCTGTATGCTCTCCTGCCCCCCAGCCTCTGCCATCACACAGACTGAGCCGTGCCTCTGCCCCTGTGGCAGCAGAGGGAAGGCACCACTTTGCCCAGGCATGGAGCAGGTCTGTGTCCATCGAGAGGGAACAAATGTTCCTCCCCCTCTCTGCTGACCTCTAGATGCCAGGGTTGCCAACAGTGGGGCCTGAGGCAGTTATTTCCACCAGGCAGGGCAGGAAAGATCCCTTTTCAGATAGGGCAGGGTGGGTTATCAAGGTTTTGGCAGCACTTTGGCCCAAGTGAGGGGAGCTATGACCAGTTTGTGAGGGGGAAACCGAGGCAGGGAGCAGCTGAGGCAAGGACCCAACACAAAGACAGAGGAAAGATACACATTACCTTGAAACTAAGTCCACAGATACGAAAACCATCATGGTCACATGGCTCTGTCTGTGAAGAAAAACATTGTATTGACTGGATCGTTATAAAGCCTCTAATTGTAGAGCAGAGTCCTCTCTGCCCTGTGCAATGTTACTCAAACAGACCTGCACACAACTCCTTCAAAGCAGATGTCATCCAAGTTACAGCCCTAGATCAACAGTCATTCAGGATCAGTATTGCTTGCAACCACTGGGTAAAATCAAATATAAATAGAGCAGAGAGCATTTGAAGCAATTAGGGTCTCGGGGGAGATTCAGTCTCCCTAACAAAACCAAGGAAAGGGGAGATGATGTATCATGTCTATAATGCAGTGAGGACACGCAGAAGCTGGATTACTCAGAAAACTTGGAGCAGCACATATGGTTCCCATTAAATTACCTGACCTTTCCATCTCCAGTGGTATTTCTGGGGCTTTCATTACTGTAGTGCTCTACAAACTGTAGCCTTATGGTTGCCCCTGGGAGACAGCACAATATTTGAAGTAAATAGGCTTTTAGTTGTGCACACCAAAATACTGACTTTTCTGGCTATTTTTGAACCGCAATGGTACTGCACAGAGGAAAGATCCTCCCTTTGGAGCTGAAATGCAGAACAGAGTAAGCAGAGTTTAGGTCCTTAGAGGATATATTGGTTGCATGAAGACTTTCAGCTGTGGCTGAAATGGAACGGGAAGCAGGTGGCAGAAGTGTTGGCGTTAACCGGAGTGCTTGAGGTAGATACTGCAGTGGTTAACCACCACAATTGATCCCACATGACTGGGATCATCTGAAGCACCAGTTAGAAGAACATGTTCTATAATTTGTGGCCATGGGAATCCAATCTCTTTGTGCCTTGGCCCATAGACAGTGCTGTCTAAACACCATGAACAAGATATTCAGAGAGGCTTCACACTTCCCATCGCTCCTTCGGTGAGCTTTGTCCACGTGTGGCTGTTACAGCTGAGGAGAGTGGAGAGGTGGGGCAGCTGGGTGGCTTTGCCCAGTGCTGGGTTGGGCTGTAGGAACCAGGACTACAGTCCTGTCCAGGGTGTGCAAGGTGAGACCTCTGAGTCCCTCTGTACCTCTCCAGCCCCACTCATGAGGGAACACTGCTCCATCAAGCTCCTACATTCTGTACTCAGGACTTCAGAGTAGCTCACCAAAGGCACCTCCTGGTGCTGAGCTGGGGATGCTGCCAAGGGCTTCCTGCATGACCAGGCCTTTGTTCTGTGGGTGATGCTGCTGCTCTGTGGAGGTGAGGCTGGCCAGGGCTCATTGCAATATGTCTGAAAATGCTCTGGACATGAACCAGAGACTTTGGGCTTCTCAGCTGGGGTCATCTGCTCTGTGGATTCTTGCCACTGTAAGAGGCTTGGCACCATAGACTGGGTACTCCAGTACTCCTCCTCTCATCTTCCCATGGCATCTTGCAGCTGCCTGGCAAAGTTTTAGCCCTTTCCTTACAATAGCCACTCAGAAATTAATCTTCTAAGACCTGTACAGGTTGGAAACCCCCATCAGGCTTTGGAGATGCCAGCATTGCCTCTGCCTGATGGCTGAGCTCCTGAGTGGCCTGGCCTTGACAATCCTACATCAATCAGGAGAACAACACAATTTGTCCTGGTGCTGGCACTGCCAAAAAATTCACTTACTGCAAAGGAGCAGTATTTATTTTCCCTGTGAGAAATTAAAAATTTCTTGATCTCTGAATCACTCTGTTGCTTCTCTTTGTATCAGGTAAATAATTTGGGCTTCCTGGGCTTGTGACAGAAAGAGCAGGGATGGAAATAAACAGGATGTAGTTCAAGTCATCCTTTCATGTCATGATCTTGGCTGGGCCAGGTTGCTGGGGATGTGCAGCTTTGGTGGGGACTCCCTTCATGCTGAGGACAGAAGGAAGGTTCCATTTCTCTTCAGTGCTGTGTCCAAGTGTCCCACCACAGCTGCCAGCACAGACTTGCTCGTGTATCTGTGGGCAGCAGAAAGACCCAGAGACCAGTGTCAGGGAGATGGGGATCATCAGCCTGAGCTGATCTGACCCTGAACCCAAGATGTCCCTTGAAGATGGTGGAACATGTGGAGCTGCCTTCCAGTCAGCAGATGCCCATGGAGCCTGCAGGCAACATGAGCCTCCTGCTTCTCAGGGACTAACCTGGAGCAGCCACTTTGCTGATTCTGGGACAAAATAGGGGTGGGCAGAAGGGTGGCACTGGCCGGGCTGACAAACTGCTGTTCCCATTGTGTAATTAGGTCCTGAAGAGGAAAAGCAAACAGCAAGGATCTGCTTGATTTCTCTTTTCATTTATTTTCTTTTTTTTTTTTTTTTTCCTTTGATAAGTCAAAAGAAAGTGGCAGCAGAGAACCCATTTGCAATTCAGGGGTGTGCAGCAAAGAAGTGCCTGCAGCCAAAAGCAGGACTGGTAGTGCCTCAGAGGAAGAGGAGGTTATTCTCCCTGTGGGTTTATAAACTCTTGGCTCACAAAACAGGAGGACAAAGTGCATTGCCAAAAGGGCCTCATGCTTAATGTCTGGGTCAGAGAAGCTCCAGCTGAGCCCAGGCAGCCCCTTCCACTTCCCCACCCCTTGAGAGCTGGCCAGCAGCCAGGGGCCAGGCTGGCACCTCACCCCCGGCACTGAGGGGAAGGTGAAGGAACCGTGGGAAACCCCGGCTCTGGCTGCTGCTGTCAGCCTGGAAACAGTTGCAGTATGGAGAATATTCCTCTGCCCATGTGCCCTCCCCACCCTGCCATGCTCTGCCTCAGCTGTATGAAGGCAGCAGCAACCAGCTGTCCCAATGGACTGGGACTAATGGATGAACCAAGTGCCTGACTGCTGGACATGAGGACCAGCTACAGAGCAGCTGGTGGGAATTGCAGCCGGGTAATCTCAATACTGTGTTAACCCCATGGAGCACAAGCAGGTCCCTGTTGCATTGGCACACAGAGCACAGCTCTGCCCTATCCTCTGCCAAGGCACTGCTGGGTCTGTCCCCAGGGGTGCTAATACAAAGCCACCCCTCACCTTCTCCCTTGTCCGGGGCACCGTGCACCCTGCCATAAAAGCAGCCTTTCCCCATGTGCCCCTGCACCTTGCCATTTATGGCACTGCAAGGGTCAAAGGTGGGCCTGGCACTTTCAGGGATTTTGGGATGTGATGCTGCATAGTCAATGGGGTGGACTCAGAGAACAGCAGCACTAGGGAGACTGAAAATCTCCCATGGCACAGTGGCCTATGTATAATAAAAACCTAGCAGTCCATTTTGGTCAAAGCAAACAGAGCCCTTTGGAAAAGCCTTAAGAGGACATGCTGTTCCCAGAGCATCCTACAGCGCCCTGATAATGCTGCAGTTGGTGTCAGTGCACACAGTTAACTGCTATGGTATTAGCAGCCCCAGAGATTACAAAATCTCAAAGAAGAATCTCAAATCTCACAGCACTGGCTTTAAAAATAGATTAAAAAGTTTGTAATTTGAACTCTGGTTACTCTGGGTCTTTAAAACTTTTGAATTTAGCTGGTCTGCATTTTCAGGTACCCTTTGCATTGCAATGGCAAGGTCACAATAATTACAGCAGAGAAGGGAGTTTATTTCTTGAAGGATATTGAGATTATCATATATTTATATTTAAAGGGAGGGGGCTTTAACAGTTCTCTAGGCTCTGAGTCTGTTAAAAATTGCAACAGCCCCTGACAGCATAATAGACCAATTTATCTCTTTGGTTACTTATCACCTGCTCTAAATGAGCAAGTAGTGGACTTGCCTTTTCAAAGAAATCTACATGTTTGCAGATGTGCTGACAAAACATCATTTGCACTGAAAACATTGGCAAGGAGGAGGGAGAAAGTAAGGTAAATCTCAATGCCCAGGAAAGCATAAAGGCAGGCTGATAAATAATCGGGTGGTGAAACAGCTACCTGTCAATACGTGGCAATAACTGGTGAGGCAATTGCAGTGCAGTAAAGGCCAGTAAGAAAATATGATGTCATGCATGGCTCTGCTTGGCCAAAGTGTGCCACTCCCTGCAGAAAATAGCAAAGAACTGTAAAAACAAAATACGTTTCAGCTGGAAACTGAGGCAATAATCACAACAGTGAACTAGCAACCAAACTTTTGGTAGGACATTTGATTTCTTCTCCTGAGGAAGACTCTGCCACACATCTGCTGGGGAGGCTGGAAGCTAGGATACAGAGTGAACATTGGCTGCCTCTTTATGTGCTCCAGCCCCAGAGGCTGGAGCAAACTTAGAGGGAGGCCCTGAGGATGTGTTCCAGAGGACCCACAGCTTGGTGTGTTATGCTCCTTTCTCCCCTCCCAGCTCCTCCGTATGAAAACTGGAGAGTGAGCCATCAGGAGATGGAAAAATATAAATATACAGGTTTAGAGCCTAATTTAATGGTTGTGTGTGGGGAGGAATAGTGCAACTGAAGACAGGGAAATCTTCCCAAAATCCTTGCAGGAACATTAGAAGGCCAGATTGACCGTGAAAGTGAAAACCAGGGAGTGAGGCTTGCGAGTCCCTGGTGCCATGGTTTTGCTCCTGGTTTTGCAGGTACCTATTGCTGCACAGCAATCCCTGTGCCAGTGGTGTTTCTTGCTGGGCGTCCTCAAAAGCAAAGCCCCTACAATTGCCAGCCTGTCGCAGTGCTTCCACTTGTCCCAAATTTCTGCTGAGTGACCCATGGAAGCTGCCAAAGACAGCCACCCTTCATAGGGAAGATGATTCAGGTTCTATCAATACTTGTGGAACAGTTTGGGGTGAATTACAGAAATACAATGATTCCTTTGCTTCTGGGGAAGATTTCCCAAGCCTCCTCACTGATCCAGCCCAACTTCAACTCCACTTCTGCCTGTCAATCAGCACCAGGCTGCTGCTAACAGTGGGGTGACAGGGCTTGCCCACCGTCACCACTCAGGTTAAAAAAAGAAAATCAGACCCTTTAGAAAGAAAAATATTCAAAGAAGAAGACCAAAAAAGCACCCAGCAGCTCATGTTGGAGATGTTATGAATTGCTTTTGAAGGTGCTTGTTTGCCTGCATAAGGACAGAAGTACCTACCTCTAACAATGCTGCAGAAAAAAACACCGTCCCTCAAGTTTGGGGTGCTCTGGAGGGCAGCCACGCTGGAATTGTGATTAAGTGTTTTGGGCCATGCCTTTCACTGCAGCCTGCCAGATAAATATTTACAGCTGACCACAGAGAAGTGGGGGGGGAAAGGAGAGAAGAGACATCTGTAAATTCTTTGGAGCCTTGCTGAGTTTTAATTTTAATTTAGTTCTTTTTTTTGTTGTTTTTCCATCCACACATCATTGTCTCTTTCTCTCAACCCACAGACAGCTAAAGAAAAGAGTTTTGAGAGAAAGAGGTTATTTCTAAAACCTCAGGGGACAGATCCTGCTTGCAGTGACCGTGGCATAAAATCTGGAGCTGTGATAAACCAGTGCTTTGGTTTACTAACTGGCATAAATCTAATTTAACATTATTGATCTCTGTGGATTTACTCTCAGCCTCATTGCCTCCTCCCTTGTTTTCTTCGCAGCTCGCCTTGTCTATGGGAAATCACTGCCTCTGTGGCTACAATATGCCAGTAAATTGCAGTGTTACACCCACTTCTCAATGGTGTAAATGATTCCCTCCGTTTGGCCTCTGTTCTCAAAAGAAAGGAATTCTCTGTGCCCAGTGGGAAAGCATCAGCCACAGCATCGGCCAGAGTATCTCCTCCCACTGCCCCCAGCCTGCCCAGGTGTCCACAGCTGAGCCCTCCAAAGAGGGAGCAACCTAGGATGACTTATATAAATGAGGCCCCTCAACCTTGGGGGCTCTGTGCATCTTGATCTATGAGCATGTATGTCCTGCTCAGAAACATATGCAGGAATCTGTAGCTGTAAAAGCCACTGCACCACCCTGTAATCCAGCCCAGATGTGCCTCTCCTTTCACGGTGCACTCAAGGGACCCCTCCAGGTTGAGGCAGGCAGGGATGGAAAGTGTTGCTGAGGTTCCCTCACCCCAATGAAAAGTGACCCTTGCAGAGGTCCAGAGCAAGAAGCTGGTGGGGATGATTGACTTTGGGATGGGGATTGGAGCATGAGTCAACTGATGCTGGTCCTGATGCACAAGGCGGGCTCCAGGCCTCTCTGAGAGTCAAACACGAACGCATGCAGTGCAAACCCTGCTCTCACCTGAGCTCCCAAAGCTTGGTGCAGAGATTGTGCAGGCAGCTGAGCCTCCAGTGATAATGTGGTGAGGCTGCTCACCTACTTAAAGGCTTCAGACTTGAGAAACAGAGGCCAAGAAATGAGACTCTGGCAGGTGAATTTAATGCTGATCTGTTTGGGAGAACAGGGGAAAGAGTTTATGCCTTGTTGTAGGTCATATTTGCAAGTGAACTACTAGGATCTCCTCATCCCCATGTGGTAGCAGCTTGGGCTTGAGGCTTATCCCTGCTCTTATCAGTGACCTTCTGAGTAGCCAAAAAAGTAGCATTTAAAAAAACCTTCTGTGATGGCTGGAAATTCATCTGGGAAGTTACTCTTTCTGTTAGTGTCATAAAGCTGCATGGCCCTAAATAGAAAGTGTGGAGGCAAAGGTCTTGTCCCCAGGGCTTTGCAGTCACAGCACAAAGAGTGCGGTTATAAAGCAAGTCATGGAGTCCAGGAAGGAAATTTATTGCTCAGAAGATGGATAAATAATACGCCAAGATCAGCAGCAGTGGTAATGTTGAATTGTACCGAGTGGAGCTGCTCTGCTATTACAGGGCTGTAACAGGCTTGGAACCTTGGGCTGCAGTGAGCCAACTGCTGGAGAGCTGCTGCAGCAGTGAGGCCCTGGCATGGGCACCACCAGCTCCTGACAACCTGAAGAGGCTGTTTGGATGGGAGAGAGCTGTGCCACTTACCAGAGGCGTGTCCTCCCCAGCACGACCTTGCTCCTGGGGTCAGCGCTGGCTCGTGACGAAGATGGGGGTTTTACAGTCATGGTCTCACACATCACCTCCCAGCAGTGATGTTACCTCATGGGGTGCTGACGTGGCTCTGACTCTTCTTTTGTCGACCATCTGGAAGCCTTTTGGGCCCCCAGATGTAGTGAGAAGAGGATTGGGCTTTGTGTAGCTCTTGGAGGGTGGAAGGAGACAAAATTCCAAATCTTGGCAGTCTTTTGTGGCTCTTCTCAGCTTTCCCATCCACCTCCTTATTTCTGTTCGACTTTCTTCTCTTCTCTCATCCTGGAAAGTAAAGTCACTCCAGTGTTTATTTTCTTGGTTCCCTGCCTAAGTTGTTAAACATGTCCAAAACATCCTAAACATCCTCTGCTACTGGATAAAAGAGTGATGGAAATCCATTGGTGGATGTGTCTCGAAGGAGAGGTTGGACAAACACATCAGAAGCACTGCAGGGATAGCTGATGCACTCTTGGGACTGGTGATGGACTAAACAACCTCCTGTGGTCTTTTCCAGCCCTAATTTCTGAGCTCCTCTGACCCCTAAATTCTATGCTGTACAGCACATGTAGCCAGTGTTTAGTCCAATACTTATTGTCCATATGCACTCTCTGAAAGCAGAATGAATTTGCTCTTTGAATACTCTTGAAGCTCCAGCTCCTGGAGTGCTGTGCTTACACGTGGCTCTCATCTCTTACATCCTCAAAGCAATGACAACAGGGCTCCTGAGGGGAGAGGAAAGCTGGTGTGTAGCCTTCACAGCAAGAAAGCAAACAGAAGACCTCAATCCTTTGAAAAGAAATCTTACATTTTAAGAAGGATCCTCTGATTTTGGTTGGAAGAATTGCCTGAAGCTTGGCTTTGACAATCCTCATGGTTAGAAGACCTAGTGTGAGAGGAACCTGAGGGGCAGCTGGAGAACAAGCCCTTCTAAGATGGCTAAAAGGAGCCTGGAAAATTATTACGGAGGGATCCATAGTGGGCAGCGGAAGATCAGCGCTTTGCTCAGCCCTTCTGCCTATGACACAGACTTGCATCTGTCCAAACACTGGCGCTGCCCTCCGCTTACCGACTCAAACCAGTGAGGGGCAGCACGGTTCTCATCCGTCTCCCGCAGGGATGGAGAGCTTCCCGGTTCCCTCCGTGTCAGGCTGGCTCGCTGCATCTCGCACCGGGTCGGGTTTCAGGCTCCGGGCTCTGCGTGTGTGCGCTCGCGTGTGCTTTTAACTCACTCTGAAGTCTTCGCAGGAAATTAATTTGTGTCAAACGATTGGGTTTTGTCCTCCCTTTGGTTTCTGGAGGGCAGGTGCTGGAGGATGCTGTTGATTCAAAATGCTGCAGCTACTGCCCTGCTCTTCTGGCCTCATAGCTGTGTGTGTCTGGTGCAGCTCTTCCCAAGAATCAACTAAGTGAGGGGAAACCTCCTGGTGACAAGCTCAACCATTTTGGGCATAGTTGTCAGGAATGAGCCAAAAAAAGCAGTAGAAGTTGGTAATCTGGAGTTTGAATTAATGCTTGCACAATGGCAGGGCAGCAAGTGGCTGGAAAATCCAGAAAATGAGTAAGAATGACAGGCAGCAAGCTTCTGTCTGTTCCTCACGATGTAACATCTCCAACATATGCATCACACAGCAAGTGCTGGAGCTGACCTGTTTGCAGTGTAGGTGACATGCCCATGGATCTCCTCACTCCTACCCTGATCCTGTCAGTTCAGGTAAGTCAAAGAGCTTTGATCCAGGTTGGGCCTTGGCTGAGAGTCCTTGGAGAAGAGGCCAGGGTGTCTCCAGACAAGACCACCTCCTTTCTGGCTCAGTAGGATTGATCTCTGTAGCCTACTGTGACAGAGCTCTGTGTATATTGACTCCTGGAGACTGAGCTGATGAAACAGAGCCTTCCCATTTCTGTGACCAAGAAATATGAGCGTGGGCCACTCATGCCTCTCATAGCCAGATTTCACTCTCTTTCTTCGAGCTGTGGAATTTTATTGTATTTCTTGCCCTAAAGTGCTGTGCTTAGAGATCCTATTTGCTTGCTAATCTAAAGCAATTTTGCTGACCCAGGGGAGCTGTATTTGGTAATTAAGTGGGTGATGCACTGGTGAGTAACATGCAGTTCATAAATGCTCTGCATCTTTTCAGCTCGATGGCTGTGGGAGGCCATAGTGGACTCAGCTCTACAGCCACTAGAGTGGTGAAGTGATCAGTGCCTCATTATTTTTCCACTGTCAACAATTGTCTGTGAACCCCACAGGCGGAGTGTCCAGAGCAGGCTTACACAAAGGATGACAAATAGCTATTCCCTTCACTTACTCTGCCAGTTCAGAGCTGAAGGCTGCATAGAGGATCTCATGGACGTGACCCTGTTGAGGTTCCTGTGGGTACAAGGAAGATATCATGCAATAAAGTTCCTTTCGTCTTCTCTCACTGCACTTTAAAAATAAACAAACCCTATTGCTTATAACCACTTCCTGCCTCTACCATTGAACAATTGATTCTGCCACTGTGACCTTAAATTCTGCTGTTTACCCGTGTTGGAGTGGTCACATCTCTGCCGGTGTCCTTTCACTGAAAGAGCTTTGCTCACTTGTGCATCCCTGAGTGGGTGCACGTTGTGTGTTACAGCCATCCATGACCTCTCTCATGTCCATCACCAGTGGTGGGGAACAACCTCCCATGGCATGGTGGGTTCAGCAGGACGTGCACATGCATGCAGTGGGGATACCATGCTGCAGATCAAAGGGAAAATGAATCTCTAAAATGTTTATTTTTATGAAGTGTACTGTTGTTGCACTGCTGCCCAAGGTCTTCAAACGGCCCCAGATTTATTTTCTTAGCACAGTTCAGAGATATTTGCTGTAGATTAAAAATGGAAGAAATAGGAAGGAGGCCAGGCGTGTAGATTACTGAGTAAAAATAGAAGCTCTCACATTTGTTTGCTGTATGAATTTGGGTTTTGTTGCCTTCTTCCCTGCTAATTCTTTTCTCCCTTCCCCCTTACATTTGTTCCTAAGAGCCAAGGGGTCATGTCTGTGTTTTCTTGTGTGGCCGCACGCAGTGTGTCCTGACAGCTCTGCTATCTCTTAGGTAGGAACTGAGATTATCCAGGCATGGCTTTTGGAAAGGGAAACTCACTACAGGCAAATCTGCTTTGCTTTTAGTGGTGGAGGTACCTTTTAATCTCAGCTTCTGACTGTTTCTCTTCCCACAGCTCCTCTGCTTGGAGGAAAGTCATCAGCTCAACATATGACAAACAAATTAACTCTCCTTTGTGGCCACGGATTTTAAAGAGCAGAGCAGTCATTTGGATCCTGCTCAGCTGGTCATGTAATGCAGCCCAGAGAGCCTGGGCCATGGTGTCCAGCTTACTGGCATGGCAAGGTTGGCATGTCCCTGGCAGGATCTGACCAAGCACTGGCTGTGATGGTGCTGTGGGCACGCATGGAATGCACCTACACTGCCTGGGCCCATGCAGGGACTTGTCCAGAGCTTCTGCCCTCACTTACTACTTACATACTGACCTTCCCCACCAAACCAGTTTCCAGTCACTCCTTTCTGTATTGTAGTTGGGGTGACAGTGGGAGGCAGCAGGGAAAAGCATGTGCTGTGAGGTGGAGAGATGAAAAGCATAAAAACACAACTTCTTTTCATCTCTACTTGCCTGTATTGAGGTCTTTCTCCCAGTCCCAGTGGGCTGATGGAGGTTTGTTCACACCATCATGATCTGACTTTGCCATAGAATGGGGCAGGGTTGTCCACATTCACAACTGAGAGAAAATATAAGATCTCAGATACTTCTCACCGCCTCTTATTGATTATCTCCTGGGCTAAATGTGCTGGATATGTCCTCACTGGGGCACTGGCTAAGGCCTGTTAGGCAAAATCCCTGGGAATCAAGCATTCAGTACAAACAGAGCACCTTTCTCCAAAAGCTTGCACTGCAGGTAGAGAAGACAGCCACAAGGAGGGAGATACAAATCCGGAGAGGGAAAGTGCTGGAGGCTTTTGAGCCAGAGATGATATCGAGTACCTTGTGTTTGATTTATGGTTCTGGTTCTCCAGAAAGCTTTACTCCAAATGGTAAATTCCCCTGTGCAACTACCTAGCAGGCCTGGAAGGGCTAAGATTTGGGATCCTACATCCTGTCACTAGAGGAGAGCATTATCTTCATGCTAAGTGTGAACCCTAGCTTTGTGAATCTTACAGCCACAGCTATAAGGAGAAATACTTCAACCATCTTGTGACCCTGTTGGGAGATGGAGCATCCCAATTAAGTCCCCTGCTAATGCCTATCTCTCAGGGATTCCAGCTAGCCATCCAGTAGCTTTCAGCTGAAGGGCTGGAAGCTGTGGCCATCTTGCTGGATGCCAGGAACCCCACCCAGCTTGTTTGTGGTGTTGGGTAGTCTTATGAGTGCTCACCCCACATCTGTCTTGTCACTTTTTACCTCTGCATCATGTTGTCCATTGCAAAGGCTGCCATACATTAAAGAATCTCTTATCTCCAGTGAGGTTTAAGTATAGATTTTAATATCATAATTACAGCATGTAAACAAAATACCACATGATTATTGAAACCATATTCAGTGAAGCTTAGCTCCCATGCAAGAGATACATATGAATTTAATTGCTGTTAAACCTCAGCACATGTACTTTCAGTAAGGCACTGGTATTATTCAACACACAGATCAAAACAACAACTGAAATCTAGAGCCCATGCTGGAGGTTAATCAGTGAGCTTTGGCCACTTCACTGCACAAGCCATTATTTGTGGGACTCTTTCTGCATTTTGGCAGCTGGTAGGACGGTGTCACGCCCATGACATCCAGCTCCAGCCATTGCTTAGATCCATCCAGGGGATTCCCTTGAGCTGTCCTCCTCATGAGAGAGTAGCTGAGACATAGCAGCTCTTAACAACAGTGGCCAGGCTGTTTTCATACCAGCAGGATCAGGACAGGGAACAGGCTTGTGGGTGCCAGTGAAGCTGGGTGCTGCTGTGGAACAGGAGGACAATGCCACCTTTGCCAGGATGTCCTCTGGCTGGGCAGTGTGTCCATGACATCCCTCTCCCATGGCTGCTCTGTCGCCTGCAGCTTGACTGCTCCCTTCTGCTGCTGACATCTGGAGCAACAACATATACAAAAGTCTTTACAAAGCAAAAACATGCACAGAGGAACGAGATTAGGTTCTTTTGAGCCTCTTCCAGGCCCAGCCTCCCCCAGAGCTCTTTGCTATGTTTTGCTTTGTACAGTGAGAGGAGAAGAGCTTGGGTAGAGAAAAAAGGACATTTTACAGGTTAATGAAGCCTAGATTTGATCCAGGTGTTGCTTCCTGGGTCTTTTCAAACTCTGGTGATAATTGAAGATGTTTGCAGAGCACAGAGGGTAGTGGGGAAGCTTGGGACAGCTTACAGATGTGTGCTTTCCCTGGCCTTTCCAGCCTGACAACCCAGCGATGGCTGTCTCTGGCTCATTGCATCAGGACCTCTGCAAAAGCAGCGAGCTACCTGAGGCAGAGGCCCTGTGGCACTGACAGAAGTGCTCTGGGTGGCAGGGCAGCAGCTGTGGCGGCACAGAATCCCCTAGGTGGGGAGTGCCTGCTGAGGGAGAGCAGTGCCCCTCCCTGTCTGCAGTGCTGCCCACCTCACTGGGAAAGCTTCTGTCACCTCAGAAATACCTTCCTTAAAAGCTGAGATGCTGTTATTCCCATTTTACACACAGATCCTCAAAAGTGTTTAGATGTCCAGTTTCATGTTAAATTGAGTACTCAGTACCTAAATGCCTACTTGGATCTAGGTGATTTGCTGATAGCATGTTGTAAATGGAATTTTGACCTTCCAAACTGTTTGCTGGTGGCTTTACCCCGAGGCATCTGTTTCTGCCAGAGTACAGCTCCCACACGAGGCAGCCAAAGAGCTTGTGGCTTCTTGGTGGGACTCACCTCTGCCTCCAGCCCTGTTGGTGCTCTCCTGTGGCACCGGGAGGGCCTGAGATGCTATGGGGATGGGCTTGTGCTCAGAGGAGATAGGACATCAAAATCCTGGACACACATATCAGGAGATACTCTACAGTTTCTCTCCCCTGCTCCTCTGCCCTCCCCCTTCCCCAGCAATGGGGTGCCACCCTGTTGTTTTTGGCAGTTCCCAGTGGGAATAATTACATTGTGCATGCCTGAAATTCCCTCTTTTGCAATGACAACTGGATGCAATTTCCTTGGGAGTCTCACAAAGCTTGTGAAGCTCTCACATTGTTGGAAGCCATTCAGTGAGTGCTGCAATATGTTCAGAGGTGGCTGCTTCTCAGCAGGACCCCAAGCGATTCCTAGAAACCTTTCCATAGCCTATCATGCACCTTGGGACCCACTCAGTGGGTGATACAGGGGAGCAGGGTCTTTCAGCTAAATGCAAGCTTGTTATTGCCAGCAGAATACCAAGATAGCCTGCCTAGAGGCACACACTCACACGAGAGAGTGTGAAATGCAGACCTGAAGGTTTAAGGATTTCATATGTTGTTGGGCTTTTGCTCAGGAAGTGCCAAAGCAGAAATGAAACCTGTGCTTGATGTTTGATTCTCATTCATGCTTAACGTAAATATTACTCTTGCTAACCAAACATCCCCCGGAACAGCTCCATGGAGCTGAGTCTCTGCAGAGGGCTTTATGGACAAGTGTTGGCCTTTGCCTGTGACAGCAAAGGACTAGATACAGCCCAGGTCTCTTCTGTTCTCGTTGCCCTATGATGAAAGAGGGAGACTCACCAGAGCAGGCTGCTCAGGGAAGTGACTTTTGAGACCACATGCATGTGCATGGAGATGGTCTGTTTGGCAGGAGGGGAAATAGTCCTTTTGATCTGGAGACATTGAGGAAACAAAAAATATTTCCTCCAGCAAAAGGCTGGAAAATGCTCTTCTGACAATGGAAAGTACCACATCTGTCCTTCCTACATGCTGTGCTGTGCTGAAGATGGCCAGCATCGGGCCATCAGGCTTAGTACCAAGTCAGGCTCTGAAAAACCTGAGCTTGCTGGAGATGTCCCTGCTACTGCAGGGGGGTGGACTAGGTGATCTTTAAAGGTCCCTGCCAACCCAAGCCTTCTGTGATTTGGTGCTACTTTCAGACTTCTCCTGTTGACTTGCAAAGGCTTTCATGCCAACACCCCATCAAACCACTTGACCACTGAAGCATGGCCTACAGTGCCTTCCAGAATGGTCTCCAGGGAGCTTGTGAAAGAGCATGGTAACTCTAGAGGCCTGAGGAAACCCAGCTCCTGCCTGTGTGGGCAAATGATCTGTGCAATGTACATGAGAGGAGAGGAGAGGAGAGGAGAGGAGAGGAGAGATGA
>VXBB01004032.1:983246-1012799 GCA_013399915.1 Illadopsis cleaveri
TCTAGAGGCCTGAGGAAACCCAACTCCTGCCTGTGTGGGCAAATGATCTATGCAATGTACATGAGGAGTGGAGAGGAGAGGAGAGGAGAGGAGAATGCCAGTAGGACTTGAAAAAACAAGGTCCAAAGGGGGTAAATGACAGTCAAAGGAGGAGCAATATATCCTGTGGTTGGAGGGAAGGGGTAAAAGAAAGATCATGCTTCTGTCATTTGTAATTTGGAAGGGAGGTCTTGCATAGATGGTTTATTCCAAGGGCCTGATCTTTGCCCTGTCTGGGGAACATAGGAATTAACTCAGATATTAAGCAAATGCTTTGGTCTCACTGGAAAGCAGCTTGCACTTATCTGGAGCAAGTGAGGCCTTGGGCAAAAGCCCATGTCAAACAGCACTTGGGGGAAACTGTGCACATGGTTCTGGATAAAGAAATGCCATCTCAGTCCTCGAGCATGGAGGGAAAGAAGCTGCCTTGATGACTGAGTATGGAGGAAACCAGCATGGCCCTGTAGAGCAGTGAGGACATTTTGGGAGCTCTGGTGGGCTATGATCACTTGAGAGGGTCAGCTATCCCACGATGCTTGATGAGCAGAGCTGCCCTTCCAACAGCAGTGCTGTGCAGGTACTGCTGTGTTTGTGTTGCTGATTTTTCCTGTTTCCTGACAGTGGTAGCACCTCAGGTGTCCTTAAGGCAGGGCAGCCATGTCTCTGCACTCTGACACAGCACAGTCTTTGCCAGCCTGCAGTCCATGCAGTTCCCAGGCATCCAACAGTGCTCAGCAAATGTACAAAGCGCAATACAAACCATGACCTTCCTGCATTTGCATTTCCCAATCAAACCTGGGGAATGTAAAGGAATAAACAGGCACTCATAGCTGAGGTTTACTTTTACCTGGGCCTAAGTACAAATCACTGTGGTGACTGTGCCATGGGATGCCTCCGGTTTATTCAGGAAAGGCTTAGCAGACCTTTGACTAAAGCACAAACAAGATGCTGGTCTAATATTTTCAAGGCAGAAACCTGAAGAGCAAGATGGGAGCATGGTAAGTACATGGTTCTGAGGAGTTCCAGGTGCTCAAACTCTGCTCTGCCATTCAAGATTCAATGGGACCTAAGGACTGCTGCTGTCCTTTGATGTGTTCATCAAGGCTGTATTCCTTTCTGTGGGTACTGCAGGATTGCATTCTGCATTGCAGGCTGATGCTCTGGGACTCTGCTGAATAAGGGCTTATGGAGCACTTGGGAGAAGAGAAAAATGTCTCAACTTCAATAAATTCAGTAGAAAAAAATAACCTTTCTGCATCCAGGGTGGAATGTGACGGTGCTGGCGACACTCAAACCCAAGAGCAGCTACAGGTTACAATGGTTTTCCAATACCTGCCCTGATTTCTTTCTGGTTTCACAATTTACTTGCTGTGGGAAGTGGGAATTTGCCCCAAAAGGAGGGAACCAGGGCATTTGTTTTATTTATATTTCATTTCCCTCAGTGATTGTTTATTCTTGGGGAACATCACTACCCATCCAGTCATCAAAGCATCAGGTTCTCATCATCAGCGTACTGGCCTTGGATCATAACCACAAAAAATGGAAGAGTTCACTTTGCTGTGGACCTTTTGGATGTTGGCAATATTTGGAGATGGAGTCCCATGCTGGTGGTGCCTGTGTGGTCTAATTAGCCTTTATTGCTGCTCTCGCCTGCCCGCTTACTTCCATTTTAATTTATGTGTCCCAAGATGCGCCCGCTCATCTGTTCCTTATTTCCTGGGTATGCATTTATTTTCTTGCTGAGTACTGAAAGGGAAGGAGATGAAATGCATTGAAGATCTTGATTTACAGCATCAGCATTTCCCTAAATCTGTTAAGAACTGTGTTTTCATGTCCTCCTCCTCTGTACCCTCTATGATGGCAGGGAGACACCCAGCATGGCAAGCTGGAATGTGGGCACCAAAGCAGAGATAGACCTCTGTCACTTCACTGACCATAGCCAATAATGGGCACTGTCTGCCCTGCACCCAGTCCTGAGCGTACTTTTTGTGGTATCTTGACCCTCTAGTGCAGCATTGTACACTCACCATTTGGTTCTTCCCCCAGCTCTCCTGTGTCATTTTGAAGCTGGTGATGTAACTGGTGGTGGTGATGCACAGGCACTAGTTTGGGATTCAGCTTGTCTAAGGCAAGGAGGAAAACATGGGAGCAGGTCAGAGCAACTTCAGCTCAAACAACCACCACCCTGCCTGACCCCGTGGCTGCCCAGCTGCCTCTTCCTTGAGATGCTTTGCTACAGGGAAGTAACTTCCTACCCACTAAGCCTTCATGTTTGGTTTACAGAACTCAGTCAGGATCACAGGGAAAAGCAGCTGCTGGTTGATCTAAAATGTTGATGTCAGTGGTTGGTTAGGAAAAATCTGTCAGTGTGCAACTGCATCTCAATCCCTTGAAAGTGACTTCTTTGGTGGTGGGTCTTTCTTGGTTCCCCAACAGCACATACTTGCCAATCCTTGCTGCTGTGATGAGAGGGGTCTGAGTCAGCTGGGACAGCACATGCAAGAGAGGTCACTGAGATAGGTCATCCCTTCCTCCTGCTTCTGAGGTCCTGTCTGATGACTAGCAAGTTTTCCCAAGTAGGAATTATGCCACTCTGGAGTTTATTGAACCATTTCTCCTGTGTTTTCCCTGGTCTTTCCTCTCAATTACATTAAAACCTCCAAAGTCATGGGAAGAGCATTCTCAGTTCCTGGAAAAGTGTTTGTTTAGGTTTACAAAGCAGCTTGTTCGAACAGGTTGTGTCCAACCACTCTCCTCACTTCACCCTTACCTGGGCATGTAAGAGGGAAAGAAAAACAGAGGCCAGCTTGTGCCCTGGGCTGTTTTGGGGAATCCTGCCACTGCATGGGTCAAACCTGTGTGCTTGAACCTCTGGGGATCAGCAGAGGTAGAGGAAGTCTGAAGGTCCTCTGGAAGACTTCTGGATGAGGCAACAGGACTTGCACTCCTGACCAGGATAATTCCTGTTGGGAGACTGAAGAGTAAACATCCATTAGCTTTAATTTTGCTGGCAGAGGAAAGTGACAGGCACCTGGGAGAATCTTCCCCCTCACCTGTGTCACATGAAAATCCCCTACCAGGCTGGCAGCCACACTTGGGTTGGAGGAGGGACCCCATGCATCCCTGGTGGACTCCCTGGCAAAGCTGGCATGAGCCATTCATGACGATAAACAAGCTAAAGACTCCTGCAAGGCACCCCAGTGTCATCCCCCTGCCATGGCTGGCCTGAGGAGTCCACGCCAGTTGAACTCAGCCTGCTGCTTGGAAAACCCCTGGCTGTGCCATGGGACTAAGTGAAATACCATTTCCCAGCTTAATGGACAGATCGTTAAATATACAATGATTTACCAGCTCTTTCACTGCAGTAACTGTTCACACATTGTCTCTTTGCCTCTTCCACTGTTTTTATGATTCATGCTCTTTGATTGCCCAATTGACATCACCAAAATGACGTTGCTATGCCCCAGCCTTTCCTTTCTCCTCTCTCCCCTTTTTCTTTGACAGTTTATAGGCCAGAGAGAAGTTTTTCCAATCATGGTAATATCTTCATGTTTTGTTGACAAAAGGTCAACCTAGGAATAAGCCAAACTGGTTTTAGGAAAAATATTTGCTTATTTAGTAAGGGGATGTGTGTAGGAGATCAAATTTATGAGGGTGAAATTGAATCTGGTTATTTGAAGGATTCTGAAATAAAAGCTTCCCACCCACTCACAAGGGGAAGAACAATACTTATAAATGGCTTTAGGCTGAAGCAGAATGTAAAAATAAACTAAGTTTCTGTGCAAAAGGTAATAGAATCCAAAGGAAGAACTGAAACCAGAGTTTAAGACACAACAGCCCATTCGCTCCCTCATGCACAGTGTTCATTTCACACTGTCATTCCTTACAGGAGAAAGGTCATCATCAGGTTCCCCAGTATCTGACCTTCCAGTTCCACAGCATCCATCCTTACCCATTGATCAAACACTTTGCTCAGTCTCAGAAAAGAAAGATCCAGTATTTTAACTGGTCACCTAGCCAGGGAATCTCTTCTGTAGCATGATTTCTCTGGTTTCACTGTAAATTATAGTTCTAAGACAGGTCTCTCACACCTTTTCATGAGAATGGTCCGTGCCAGGAACCCTACTCAGTTCAGGAGTAATTTGCATGAATAGCACTGCTGAACACGTGTGTTTGGAGGGTCCTGTCCCAAAGATCTCCTCTCTTTTCTCTGAAAAGACTAGCCAACAGTGCAACTAGCCAACAGGTTAAGTCACACTTTTCCACAGAGGATATGAAGAGGGAATGTGCCACATACATGCATATATCTATCTCCATATATTTTAAAACTCTGCATGTGAATGTGCATGTGTATCTATATACATGTGTATGAATTAGAATAATTCAGGGCAGGAAACCCCTCTGGAGGTGATCATGTTTAATTCCTGGAAAGACAGCCCAACCTGATTGTTCAGGCCCTTGTCCAGTTGAGTGCCAAGCCCTTCCAGATGTGAAGAAATTCTCCTGGTATCGAATTGGAATTTTCTTTCCTGCATCTTATTGTTGCTGCCTCTTATTGTTGCTGCCTCTGTCCTACCACCATACTCCTCTGAGGACAGTCTGACATACACACAAATGAGTGTATCTGGGCACACACACACACACACACACAAGGTTTCTTTTGTCCTTTCTCTGTGCATCTGAGAGAAAACAAGCAAGTGGAGTCTTGCTCTTGCCCGGTGCAGCTATTCCTATTTCTAGTAAACTCCAAGCAACTGTGGGGAGGATCTGGCATTTCCTTCCTTCTCCTGCTGTCACACAGCTCTAGATCCTTTGTGTTTAGACACATGCCCCCCTCATGGCTTGGGACATGACATTTCTTTCCTTTTGAAGCATGATTATTACAAAACATGAATTGGAGCAAGAACTACAGTAAAAAAACCCACTCTCTTTAATGAAGTCCCATTGACGCTGGATGCACAACAGAACATTAAGCAGGTCTTTGCAGCTATTAGAAACAAAGATGAGCCATTATTGAAAGAGTTCAACTGGTTTGGGTTAATCCTACTGTCATAAACGTTTTGGCAATTTCTAGATAAAGAGGAGGCAGGACACAAAAATGAAATCCAATTTGCTGAAGATTTTATATAATTTTTAAACAAGATAACAATATTGTTTATTTGTTATTTTAGATACTCGGTATTGTTTGTATATTCTGCCTCTCTTTCTGAATGTAGCCACCACAGATCATCACTGTAGGACTGGAGATGAGCTATCATCAAATCCTGTTGGACACAGGATTTGCTTGGGCACAGCTGCATATGTCTTGGGCTTAGAGCCATAGGAAGAATGAGGCCAAACTCTCTTCCAGAAGAGAGGCCAAAATGATGAAGCTGCTTGATTGTGAAACAATCTCCTTGCTGGGAAAGCTGCTCAGGATTTCATAGTTTTTCTGCCCCCAAACACACCACAGCTGGCGTGACCCAGCCTGTGAAAGGATGATTAGAGAGAAAATACATGGCCAGTGTTCACAGGCACGGAATCTATTTCTGATAGAGGTAAATGGAGATTAATATATCTGTTCCTGTGGACCTCCCAGCCAATTTTCTCTCTAATGGATGGTAGATGTTTTTTCATTCATGCTTTTCTCACTTAATGACATAAAAGCAATCATACAGTTAGAGCTGTGACCGCTCACCATTACTCTAAGAAGAGCACATCTTCACATTTGTCTTTGGAGGACAACCAGGGCCTATTCCAAGAGGATTTTAGTTACTCCAGTGCCACAATAGCTAACCAGCATAATTTTTTTAGCATAATAAAATTGTATGTTCTGCCCATTTGCTCTCAGTGGCCCATCAAATTATATAGAAAGCTTTTTTATAGTAATTTCAAACATAGCTTTGCCCTTTTCTACACAAGAGAGATCCTGTCATCCTCCCTTCTCTTCCTCCCTCCAAACACCAACCCCACCTCCAGGGGGAGGAGACACTTGGTTGCACCTGGTTAATGAAGCTCTTCACAAAGGCCCTGCATGTACTGCCAGTGTCCTTCAGAGAGATCACACTCACTGAGTACAGCTGCATTTCTATAAAATTAGCCACACTTTACTGCTGGATGTGTCAGGCAGCAAGAGGTAAACGCCATAGGAAAGTCAGAAGCTGGGAGTGGGTCAGGGTGCAATCTCAGTAGCTGATTCTGCTTGGGCCAGAGCCAAAACTGTTTAATACTTGTCTGTGTGTTTTGAGCAGTCGAGGAGAACGTGCAGAGCATCAGTGCTTCACAACGTCTCCTTGTCTGACTGCTTTGCAAGAGCAGATGACAGTTCTCAGGCAAATCTGCTAATTTGGAGGGAGAAAATGGTTTCATCTGTCTTGCGGCGAGACACCTGAGAAGCCAAGGGAGCTGTTTCAGGAGAAAGCACAGAGAAGGTCTGTGTACTTACAGCTGTGCTTTCAACACTGGAAAATAAATCATCTTTCCATCACAGAACCCATTATAGTTACCCTCACATGTAAGAGCAATTAGGATGCTACTACTGCCTTGCTGTCATGGAGCAGCCTGAATTGCTGTTTGAGGAGTTGTAATGGGAGTGGGGTTATTATTTGTGGTTGGGGAATAGGAGTATGAATGAGTGAGTTATGAGATTTCAGATAAATAATCCTCTGGCTTTTTGCAAAGAAATGTTGTCCCACCCCATCACAAGCTGACAACTTTGCCATTTCCTGCCCAAAGAAATTCATCAGAGCAAATCTCAGCTCTTCCCTGACTCCTCTCTGATGAGGGAGAACAAGAAGGGAGAAATTTGGCAGTGGCTGTTTGGTGTTGTGCCACTTCATACTGCTGGCTCAGGATGCAGCAGCCTGCTCATCTCTGCCCAAATGGCAAACACAGCTCCTGCCCAGGACAGCTGCCATGGCAGGAGCCAGCCCTTCCTGGCAGAGGGGAGGTCACAGCATGGAACTAAATCCTGTTTAGCCACAGATACTGCCCACTTTGTTCTGTGCTGGATGGACCCCCCACAAAAAAAGAAAAAGGTGACAGATCCAAAGAAAAGGAGCAGCTAGGAGACAAGTGTGTGTCCCCCCCAGTCTACTTTCCCAAAAGAAAACAGACCCCAGAAATTGGTTCATGTTCCACTGGGATTGGAGGCTCCTCTCAAATCTCTGAAATAAAAATTCAGATTCAGTTTCTGCTTGATGGATGGGGAAAAAAAATAATCATGGTCTGATTTCTGGTAAAGTTCAACTCCCAGCAGAACCCCTTGTGCAACTCAGGAGCAGGACAAAGTATGAAGGGGGTATTTTGCCATACGGGTAAGTAGAGTTGGGCTCAAGAATGAAGATGAATAAAGGAAGAGGCTCAGCACAACGGTGTCCTGTCCCATGGGAAACAATGAGGCTTGAACTGACTTCAATATATAGGAAAAGCAATGGTGGAACAGAGAAACAGCAGCAGAACAGTCTAGTGTGAGAAAAGATATAAGATCAAATTAAATCAGGAAAGCTATTGTCAAGGGATGGCGTCAAGAGGTGTCTGCTAGTCCCTGGCCTCTGTGTGAAGAGAAAATGATCACTTGGCAAACAGAAGAAACACAAAGAAGCCACTGGATAAATCATTCCCTTTAGGAACTGCGTTTTTGGAGCAAACTCTGCTCTGCTTGTATTACACATGCCAGCTCTTAAAACCTTCTGTATATATGAAGATTTTTGATTCACATGAGCACCAATTTTTGTCAGAGTCCATGGGCTGCATTTACACCGAAGTACTGCACACGCTGCCTATTGGTCACACAGTCAAGGCTTCAGCAAGAATATCTTTGTATACAGGGGTATAAACATAACCCATACAGCAAGAGAAGCTCTTTGCCTTGAGTCTGGGGGAGCTGGTGAGCCTTCTAGTTGTAGGAGCAGGGAATACAGGTGACCTCTCCCCTGATAAGTAACAGCTGTGTTAATTACCCAATACAGCCTTGCCCCTGATGGGTAACAGCTATATCCAGTAAGGATGAGTGAGATGAAAGAGGGGATGAGCTGGTAAAGGGAGGATCATCATGGAGGAGGGATCTTGAGGAGCATGAAGGAGACACTTAACGAGCAGGATCCTGGGGAGAGAGAATCAATGCTGTGAGGTCCGTCTGGGTCTGCAGTTAGAGCCTGTTGCTGGAACCTGCAGTCACAGTCTAGCTAGGTAAAAGCCTGCATTCAGAGCCTGCAAACTTTGACCTGCAGTCATAGTTCAGCAGGAAATAACCAGCAGTCAGAGGCTGCAAGGGAAACCTACAGTAGGAGCTTGCTGCAGCCAGAGTCAGTGAATAGTTATCTGACTAATAGTTAAGATGACAAAGCCATGAAGAAGAATAAGCCAGGACCCTTTTTATGCTGTGATAAACAAGAAGTCTGTGTCTTGGTTTGTTTTTACCTTCTAACAAGAGGGCTGCTGCAACATCTAGTGTGCATCCAAGCACTCTCATTGCTTGGGCCAGCACAGATGAGTTTTGATCTGCTGTTCTAGGAGCCTAATTGCTATTAGACTTCCCTTGAGCAGTCACCTGCAGGTGAGTTCACATCATGTGTTATTCTTAGCCTACATATCTCATTTCTGGGTGTTACAAGAAACTGGATTAGAAACAGGTACTCAGCATAACATAAACAGGTGAGCTGCTCAAAATGCTGTAAGACTGCAGTTTCAGCAGACTGCATCCAGCAAAAGAATAAACTTGAGTTTCAAGTGGTTTAACAGGTCAAAGCAGAGGAACAAAGTAATATATTCATGGTTGAAAGTGTGCATGCACCTGCATATACATCCACACAGCTGCACAATCAACAAAACACTTCCATAATTTAAAAGCATAATTAAGCAAATTAGGCTGAGATATAGATTTTTTTTTTTGACTTAAAGAACATTTTTAACGTCTTACCTCACTTCACTGAAAATGAAAGTGAGAGCTCTTAAGATGGCATTTCATTTTCAGAATGTAAAAGAATAAACCTAAAAATGTCCCCTCTCATCAAGTCTACAGCTATGTATTCTGTACCTCAGAACCGCAGAATGTGATGCTACACAGGTATCAAAAATGTATATTCTTTATGCATAGAACTGCAGCCAGCTGCCCAAACATTAGGTGTTCAAGGACCTTAGGGCATTATGCCTCATAAATTTGAGAGTATATATTAGGTGAGTACAGAACTGGAAGTTCGATAGCGGTGGAAAGTAAGTATGATAATGAGGTAAACACATGTTCCAAAGAAAATACGAGCTAATCATGCCCTCTGTGCAGGAGACAGCAGCTTTAAACAATCACTTGGGGAATGCTGGAGCAAGGCCTGCGAGCTGCTGCAGGATGGACTGCTCGTTAATGACATCTCTCTGTGTCCTGTAGCTTTTTAATGCTGTAAATACAGATTGACAAGCAGGTAACCAAATAGGTGTTCTGCTCCTTTGAGTGCTCGAAGAACATTTTGAATGCTCTTTCTGTTCTAAAAAGTGGAGTGTTACATGTAGCCGGAGTTTTCCTTAGATAAGTAAGAGAAAGCATCCTTCAGGGACCACAGGCACAGCCGGGATTCCTCCTTGGGTTGCAGGACACGTCAGGTGTGGTGAGGTCTGTGCATCGTGGGCTCCATCTGGAGGTTGTTTGCTCTAATCTGTGCTTTCGGAAGAAATGGAGAGAAAATGCAGCAGTGCTGGGTCTAAGTCATCTGGAAAGAAATGACCTCACAAACTGATGTGCTGATGTGGAGGTGTCACACAGAGATTGGCAGGTGGTGGGATGAGCTCTACTTGCCCTTGGTAAGGGGAACCTTACAGCTATGCCTGAGATGAGGCCTTTGCTATAAGTTTCCTTATCCATTGGTCTGTGGAGCAACCATGAGACAGAAAACCCAGCACACAGCCAAAACTGTCCTGTCAGGCTGTTTATGGTGGAAGTAGCTGCCCTCACAAGTCCCCAGGGTCAGTATTTGACAGTGTGTCCCTACCGTCACTTTCAAATGTAAAGAGGATGGTAGAGGAGACATCAGCCTGATCTGTGGCTTCCACAGAGTAAACACAGTTCTGGGAATGGTCATTCCAGAGGTTCAGGGTGAGGTAGCATGTGGAAAAGGAGAGGTTTGGTAATTTAATGAGGTACTGATGCATGAAGCTCACAAAGCACTTGTTTGAGACTGCACAGAGCAAGTTTCTGATGACTTACTCAAAATGTCTGATCCTAGTGGTGTTGCTCAGATCTTTCCCACAGCTTCCACTGCAGTCTTCCACTGTTATCTTAAGCAATAGGAATTCTGAAAAAAGTTTCAGGCTGAGTCATTATGCTTATGCAAAGTCAGAGAGAACTGAGGTGTGACCAGGCTTTCCGCCCACTACTCTGACAGTAAAAGCTGTTGGGAGTGGGGTGCACAGGACCCCACAGCCTATCTCTGTTCTAATGCTAGACAAAAATTAGTGCTGTGTGGTTAAAACCCACCACTGATGGTTCTTTCTGTTTTGCTGGAGGTCTCAGAGAGCTTGTAGCAGTGAGGGGTTGGAGTGGTGCAGAACTGCTGAGCACAGCAAGAGAGCTCCATGAAAAACCAGGGTGTTCTGTGCATAGGAAGGTCATGCTGAGTGGGATCTCTTTGTTTAAGGACCTGCTGTGTGTTAATGTACTCATCATCCTCCTATCTGAATGGAAAAAAATGCTGGGGGTCCTTAAGCCAAGGAAAGGTTCTAGATATCCCAGGGGCCCTTTCCTCTTCTGTAGCAGTGAACGTCATTGTGGGGTTAGGGAGGTCAGGAAAAGTATTTGAGGTGAGAAATGTCTGTGAGATTTGCCATACACCCTATAATCACACCCATGGCTGTAAATATTATCACCAGCCCTGCTTGCTGTGTGTCCATGCCCTTCACACTGCCATGAGAAGATGCCCCAGCTGCAGACTGCTGCATGGGCCTGGGGAACCCAGATTGGCTGATTTTATGTGGAAAAGTACCACAAAGGTAGAGGCTGGAAGTGCAGTCTGTGCCACGAACTGGCCTGTAACACAAGCCAGCAGCAGTGCTCCATGTCTGGGATCAAAACCCCACAAGGAGGGCAGGGTTCTCCTCTCAAGACGGGACATGCAGGAAACCACACATGGCCCAAGTTACATTTTTGCCCCACGGGATGAAGGACTGCAAAGGAAAATTGAAGGAGAATGGGAGCTTTAGGGGACACGTGGACTTTAGTCAGCTGCTTAATGACACAAGTTTCAGGGCTATGTTTCTCTAATGCCAGAGGCTATGAGGGCTGCTTCATTGTCAGGCAACTTCTGAAAGAAAAAACATGTCTGTAATTAATTACCCAGGGTGTTAAACTGATGTGCAAGCAGAGTTTTCATTTTCATAGTCTCTTTTACATTTATTAGTCATGAAATTAAGCAGTCTTCCCTAAGGTGTGGATATCAAGGGCGGCAAAAGTTATTTCCTCCATTTTTTCAACACTGCTTAAAATCAGAGTTACATAAGCCCTCTTCCACAAGAGGATTATTATTGGCTGCACAGTGTGGTGCTTAAGGAAAAAAAAGCAATTCTTGACAAGTACACAGACCATCAGGAGATCTTTGACTTGTAGAAGAGCTGAGTGACTGTTGCCAGCAATATGTAAAAATTTGGAGGGAGGCCTGCAGATCATACAGAGATAAGATTATGGTGATGGCCTGTCACACAGTGGATGAGAAATTGAGGAAAAGGTGAAGCTTCATTGCTGTGTAGATCCCTTTCTGTGTAATATGGTGACCCCTACTCCCATGTCCACATACTGGTTTACAGCACTTATTGGAGGAAAAAGACTTTTGATGAATGACATACATACCTGGCCCAAAAGAACATTCAAACTTGTCATGCATTACACAGCTGTTGAGTATCAACTGCTGCTGGGGTGGCAAAGTGATCATCGATGGGAGGACAACAGCTTTCAAATATAATGGGTGCTTTTTCCATGGTTTTATCAAGTCCCACCATGAAAATGACTGGAACCATCCAGTGGGGCTGAAGCAAAAGATGGATGGCCTAACGAAAGCAGGGTTTACCATCAGATTCAGACAGGAGCACAAGTGAGCTGCTATGAAAAGAAACAGATGGGAAGCTCATGGTCTTAGCCAGGACCAAACTGCCCAGGCCCTTATCCTCAGGGATGTTTTCTGGCAGCAGGCCAGTGCCATGTGTCTGTACTACAAAGCAGCCCCTGATGAAAAGATAGACTGACCACCTACTTTAGGATGGTAACAATAAAGGTGTGCTTATGTGGGCTCTTTGCCCTAGTGCTTCTCATGAGCCTGAATGGCAAATTATTATTTTCTCTGTCTGAAACCTGCCAGGGCTGCTGCTGATGAATGGAACTCCCTTGCAGTTGCCTGGTACACCCTGGAACTGAACAAGACTCTGGGGAAGGGCTACAGCTGTGAAACCTATGAGGTCTGGCATTTTGAATAGGGAGGCAACAGCTTTTCCTTGGATTACATAAAGATATGACTCTTGCCAGAAGCAGGAAGCTTTAGGCTGCCCAGCCTGGTGTGCAGATGCAGACAGAACCCTGCTACATATGCTGCAGATTACAGGCAGAAAGATGTTTTGTAGCTCGAGGCAGTTAAGTAAGGAGTTGTATGTATCCCTTCACCCCAGCTTCTGATGTGCCCTCCTAGGATTTGTCCATGAGGATGCACCCCAAAGGATGTGTGTCCCTGATTTGCAAGACTATAATTTCTAGTTTTCCTTGCCCCTGTATGGGGGTGCCTACAGCTATTTAAACCCTCATACATCCTGCATGACTTCGCCTTGACCACAGCACAGGCTCTGGGACAATCCTGAGCCACCCAGGGGATTCCTTCAGACTGAGACTATTTACCAGGCATGCCCTGAACCACATTAAGATGGCACTTTGCTCATGTTATGACACCAGAACAGGCTCCATTATAGGCTTTTCCAGGATATCCTTCCATCTGTTTCTTCTGTCACCCCCTGAACCATGCAGTGCCAGACTCTTCAGTTCTTTGGCATTTCTGGCCTTTATAACACTGTGCACTCATCATTTCCTGTCCACTCCATACCAGGTATTCCAACTGCACGAGAGAGAAATGAAAACAATTTTCTTTGCAAAATGTAAGTTGTTCTTTTTTTTCCATAGGAAAGGAAAAACAAAAGAACCCTCAAGTTTCAGGTTGGGTTTACCATGACAGTATTTTCAAACAGCAGCCACAGAAACAAACCAGTAATATTTCTTATTTTAATTGCATAAACCAAATATGAATAAATTTTATCAAGCCTGTAAGTACACAGAGGTGCATTCTTTTAATATTTTTGTCTACTTTTATTTACAAAAGGAAAAATGAGCTTACAGTTTCAAGCCAAATTAAAAAAAAAACCAAACAAGGCTAAAAATGAAAGAAGAAGCAAAAGAATGTGTGGGCTTTTACTTTAAAAAAGTATCTGGAAGACAAACAGAGGACACACAGGGAGAGCTAAGAGCCAGAGCAGCTGCTGATGCCCTTGAATTTAAACAGCACCTGAAAATCCAAGTCTCTTATCAGTCACTTAATGTGTAGTGAGAGAGTCCAAAACAGAACAGTCCTTCAAGCTTCAGATGTACTCTGGGGCACTGGAAGCTTAGTAGCCATATTTTTCATTGAGATGAGTCTTGCCATCACCACTTTGACCTAATGGACAAAGAGAAAGAGTTGCATTATCCCTTTTACCCCTTACCTAAAAGAAACGTGTATTAAATAGTCTCTAGGCAGCACCAACCATACAAGCACAGAGGATAAAAAGTCAGACTGCATATTACAATGTGTCTTTTGATTTACACTTACAATTCATTTCAGTTTTACTAACAGTGTTAAGATTACATCAGGTATTCCTGTTTTTGTGGCTGTTTAGTTTGTGGTTTTTTTTCTGGAGTCCTCATAGTGCCAACTTAGAAGGAACATTTGACTATTTATTGTCAGGCAGAGCCAAAAAACAGAGCTCCCTCTTATGGACACAGCTTGCTTAACTATCCCAGATGAGACTGGAGTTACTGAATCCAGTATTCTGTTCCTTTGGATTCATATGTCAGATATGTGCAGTGTTTTCATTCAAGGATGATTCACCAGATTACAATTTTCTTCAGTGAAATTTATTCTTATTTATATAACCTTGCAGCAGCCTTACAAAAATTATAGTAATGAATCTATCAAGTGAAGGCTAAGCTTTGAACTTACTCTGAAAACCTCAATGCACTAAAATGAGTTTTCTATTTTAGAGGAACTGAACATTCAAAAAAAAATTTGAAAATAACTTCACCTAGCTAAAAACACCCTGGAACTAAAGATAAAAAAATATTCAAGTTTAACATATGTTGCACCAATTATTCAGTGCCCTCACCGAAGCATCAAGACTGTTCTCCAAAACAGCTGACCCAGTGTTTGTATTCCAATGGTTTTTGCAAAAAACTGTAAAGCATTTTTGGATTTCACGGACATCTGTGGAAAGTGAGAATACTATCATTGCTGGAGCGTTTATCCCTAGGAAAGGTTTGAGCTGGTCTTTCAACTAGGTTATCATACCACCACGTGTGAATGCAGTTAGCTCTCTCAGGTGTTACAAAACTGAAAAACAAACTTCAGGTGTATCTCTCCATTGTCATGAAGCTACTACAACTATGGTCTGTATTTCACTGCAAAACTTGCATGGCCATACAACAAACCTGGGGCATAAAATGCCACAAAATATCAGGTTCTGGGTAAAGTATTCCTCAATCAGCTTTTTCTCAAGGACTTACAAGGACATCCTGATGATTTATTAGGAAGATTCCTGAGTTATGAGACTACAACCAGTAAGGAAATGGTTAATACCTGCAGGAGGAATCCATATGCAGTAGTCTGGGTCATCATCTGGGTACTGTGAGGAAAAAAAAGGTTGTTGGACCTGCAAAGAGAGGAAAGATTTTTTAAGGTCCTGTACTCTTCCACCAATGTGTCACAGCCACTAAATCCCTCACTTAATTCAGAGACAGATAATGAGAGGTTAGGGTTATTTCTACAAGAGTCAGGGATGAAAACAGTAATAGTGAAGAAAGATCAAACCCTCAAATAGATCCAGTTCATTTCCATTAGAGTCACAGACTAAAAAAAATGCTGTTTAGAGGGGACCTCTGGAGGTCATCCACTACAATTTCCCCCTCAAAAAAGAATCTGTCCACTTCTGAGCAGTTTAATCCTAATGTTTGGTGATGTCATTTGACATAGGATTTCTTTATACAGGGAAAAGGTTTAGAGTAGGATTTTCAATTGGTGCTTTACTGATTTCAGTGCACAGTACCACTGAAAACTTTGGGTTCAAGGTGACTTTCAAACTGGAGTTTCTAGAAGTTCAGGTGTTATATAAGGATAACTTAGTTTTCAAAAAGAAAAGAACACTCATTGTTTTCAGGTCTTGCTGGCATCTTGAAATCTTAAAACAAACCACAAAAGGTCAACTTGCAGTGCAGTTGTTGGCACAGCAGTACTTTTTTGTCCCTAGATTTTTAAGTTTTCCACATCAGCATCATTTTCTCAACAACTTTTTTACCTGCAACAACTGCAGGTAAAAAAATCATATAACTGTAGAGTCCAAGACTTAAGAGCTCAAAATAATGCCAAGTTACTCAGCACTGATTTGCATTACTCTGTAGCATTATTACAGTCTCAAGTTATGCAGTTGAAACAAATTTTCATTCCCTCAGTAACTTTCCTTCTCCAAATTAATATCTAAACCAGCCTTTTTAGAAGACTTATGTTTTCCAAAACATGAGACTGCAGAGTTGTACAGCTTTTAAATATGGCTTGTGAACAATCACTTGAAAAATATTTTTCCAGTTTTACGTGATTCAAAGCTATTGAAGTATTAAAAAAAAAAAAAAAAAAAGAAAATAGCTGACTTCTGATTGATACTTTCCATGCAAGATCTGAGCCCAAAGGCAGAGACAGCATGTGGAAAAAGTGATTTGTGATGGGAGAAAGAATACATTTAAGCCATCTGGCATTTGGAGAATGCTCAGTGCTAGAGCAAACTTTCTGCTGATGAGAGGTGCTGACTTGACTGCCTCAGCATGAAAAACTGCTTTGTCCTCCCATATTCATAAAAGTGGTCAAACTTGGGCTTTACCAGCATAAATAAAATCTCAATTTCTTTAGCATCTTTAGCAAGGCCAGCAATAAAAGACAGTTCTGTGGACTGTGCCTACCCAAGCCCTGGGTCCTCTGCCAGGACTAACAAAGCAGCAGTCAGCACGCACAGGATGCAGGGATTTGAGGTTCACTAAGAGCTGCAGGGCTAAAATTAGATGGTGCCCACAAAGAAACTGTCCCAGTGGTCAGAACTCATGGTCCACCAAGTACAGTCATCTCCTCTGATGGCAGTCAGCAGATGGGTGGGATGCCCTCTAAAGGGAAGAGCCTCACAATAATCATCAGGCTGTCAGAGAAGATCCTTCCCAGCTCCAGGAAGGCAACAACTGACTGAGTCCCAAAATGTGCAAAGCTCACATACTTTATATTTTAATACTGATCTTATGCACAGGAGAAACATTACCTGGTACAACCACTCAAATTTAGTGATAACTTGGTTGCGAAAGATTAATCTCTCAAACTCATCTCTTCCACATCTTACAGAGAAGGATGAGGTTTGACACAGGCTAACTGCAGCTTTAGTACAGTGTGTGCTGTGTCAGCCAATATGTATTTCCCAGGCTACTCTCCAAGGAAAGCTCTGCATTGACATTCCAAAGCCTGGAGAGCACCTGTGTTCTACAACACTTGTGATACAAGAGAAGCAGCAATTAGTAACTACCAAGTGAAAAGGTGAAAAAAACTCCTTTTGTGATTGAACAGAGACCCTCTGGCATGCCTGAAATGCTGTGCTTTACAGTTTTATTGGAGACTCCAAAATCTGTGTTCAATGGCAGTGTATAGTTCTACATTTGGGTCTTAGCAGAGAAGAACTACTATGACCAAGTTAGACTCCATCAACTTGTTACTATTTCACTAAAAAAGAGCCTAGAAATTACTTCCTCTTAAGCTGCAGGAGTCATGGTGTTGTAACTGACCTTGCTTGAGCTACTGATTTTCTTAACTTTCTCAGATGTCTCTTCAGGTTCCTTATTCACTACCTTGGATGCTGGGAAGAAAGCAGAATTGTTTTATGACACAGCACAAATGACAAATTCTACAGATATAAACTTATAGGAAGTTCACATAAAAATACATCCATAGGGAAATCCAAGATATCTCACTGCACCACAATTCATACTTGAGAATAATGCTGAACATCTTATTGTTTTTCCTAGATTTAACTTGTGTTAAATACACTGTCAGTCATATAACTGAATGCAGTTTAATCAGACCCTCTATTAGTGATTCTGTAATATTAACTTTAGTTAATGGCAGATGTTTATTTTCTAAAAGACACTACCTGTAATCACTGCAGTGATTGATTTAGAAAGGAAGGAGTAGGAAATGTGCAGGACCAATTTGCTTTTTAAAAAAACAAACAAACACCAAACTTTAGAGTTGATGGGTGAAAAGAATTCCTTGCTTTTCTGCCACTTAATATTTGAAATATTGATACTCTCATGACTCTCTATGGGTGAGATGACAAGGACAGACTCTAAGGAGTCTGCGTCATGAAAAAATAGAAAGGTCATAAAAATCTCCTTCATGTACACCCAACATTCTTCATTTTGGACATCTGATTTTTGTGTATACATGCAGAGGCATCATCTAGGTCACCAGCAAATTATTACTTAATGTTATGTAGCACTTGTCACTTTATAAAAGAAAGTTTTGTCCTTCTGTTAAGAGTGTTAAGAACGAGTGCAAGAGAATAAGGAGGAAAAAGCATTGTCATATTCTACTCAATTAATTCTTCTTCTCATGCTGATTTTTTGAAACAAAAGCTCTCCAAACAGTTAATGACTTTGAGAAGCAAGGACAGCTGTAATATAGTGCAAGTGCCCAGTCTTTACCACACACACCACTTCCCAAGCAAAACACAATCTTTCATTTCAGCTCTAGATTCTTTAGGCTCTAGATTAGGCTCAGTTTCCTTTGACCACATAAGATAATAAGTCCTTTAGTCAGTTTCTAAACCCACATGCTGTTACAAAATAGTCTGTATTGTACTGTTCACCTTGGGATTTCTCCTGTGAGGGTCCCATCTGAGATTCATTCCTCAGTACTTTTGGCTCAGGCAGAAAATCAACCCCTGTAACACAAAAAAGGAAGAGCTTAGTGGACACTGCAGTAACTCTGATGAGCAGAGTGCATCCCTGAGACCAAGCACAAAAGGGAACTCTTTGCTACATCTGTCTCAGGAAGAACTCTTCTCTCAAAAGTCTTCCAAATTATTTCATCCACAGAACCAATTGCAATACAATAAAGAAAATTCTGTGATCTATTAAAGCACTTTTCAACAGCAACATGTACAGCATTAAGCCAAAAAGCTAGAACTACCTTTCTGTTACCAAACATATTGTTCACTGAGAAACATCATTACTGAGTTTTCAAATGCATCAGGCTGATACAGAAAAGGAGGGATTGGAGATACCTCAAAGCTACCTTTCCATTACCACTTTTGAAATTGTTTTTCCTCCTTACAAATGGATCTGAAGTTTTGCACAGATGTTTGTTTACTTATTTTGCCACTTTTACTGCCAACAAAACATTGCAGTTGTTTTCATTTGGACAATCAATTTAATGGAAACAGGGCTTATCAAAATAGGATTTCCTTACATCCAGGAGGTGTATTCTATTTCACCAAAAGGCATGAAAAACTCACTGCCAAGCAGAGTTTCAACTAGAAGCATGTGAAACTCAGCTGCTGCCTCACAGACTCTGGAGTCATGGCAAAAAAACTATGGAAAATAAATAGGCTGGAGAACGTGTGACTCAAACATTTGATTCACATAGCTCTTAAAAGTTCAGCAGTAACAGACTCATCTTCATTACTGGAAAAATCAGAAACAATGATTTACCATCCTGAGGGGATTCTAGATTTTTGATATTGCAAGGAGAGCCATCAGGAGCATGAATTTCTTTCCCTGTTTCTTTCTCTATTGTCATTTTCATTTCCAAGTTGGACACTCTGCTGTTTACTGCATCTGCTTCTTGTTGCTGTTCCATTTCTTCTTCTTCCTCCTCCTCTTCCTCCTCCTCTGGTCCATCATCTTTCGTTTTGAACAAGCTTTCAGGGATGTCTGGACGCTTAACAGGCAACTTCTGCAAGACAAAGACTTGGGCATCAGTGCCAAGACAGAGGCAGATGTCACAGATAGTCATTACAGCAGAAAGCACATGCACTGCTGTCAGAGACAGCTGGGAAGGAAACACTCTCAGGATGACAAATAGATAGGGTTTAAGGAAAAATTATTGGTAGAGATGGAAGATGAAAAAACAGGTCCAGGCCATAAACAAGGAGTGCAATCTTTTCATAAGAGGGGCACTGGAAACTGAATCAATCACAGAAATGATCTTGGCTATGAAGATGGAGAAAAACAAGGAAAGGACTGGCTGCTGAGGCAGAGCACTGGTTCAGCCTCAAGTCCCCAGACTGCCTCTCCTGATCCACTGCCTTTTGACCACAGCTGTGCCCCAAGAAACTGGCTGTACAAAGACACAGAATGACAACTGCTGGCAGCAAAGGACATCCAACAGCCCCTGCTCATTTGCCCATGCACCTTCCACTGCCACAGGCTGCACTTCCATGCTGTTTCCATGCATGTGAGAAGACAGTTGCCACCTACAGCCTCCACAGCCTGAGAAAGTGGTCCCACAAACAGCCACTAACTTGCAACACTTACAAGTCCAACTTACCCCTAGGCTTCCAGTTTTCAGCTTGAATTTGCTCCCCCCTTTCATTGCACCAAAGAGAGGCAGGTTCATCTTTTTCGGCTTGTTCTCTGCATTCAGACTGTTACTCCCACCCCTAATAAAAATTAGACACAAAGGAAAACAGTATACAAAGTATTAAACAAATCTTATATATAAAAATGCAAAAAAAAAAAAGTCTGCCTATGAGAAGTGGATATATAAAAATCCTTTTATTTCTCTCCCACTTGCAGCATCCAAGGAAAATGCTGCAGGAGATGACTCCTCCATCCTATATGTATGTTGTAGGATTCAGACATATGCCATAACAGGAAGCAAAAAACAAGGAAAAAACCCTCTGTATCACAGACTCCCTTAAATTCAACTGCATACATACACACATATTTATATATAAAAACACACTTGGAGGCCAAACCTTAATTTAAATGAATTAGGTAATTAACCTCTAATCAAGCTGCCACTAATAAAAGATGAACTCAGCACACACCCTCTCAAACTGCAGTGGTGCTGCTAGGCAGTGGTTGAGCAGCCACTACATTTAACTTCCAAATACATTTCACAGAGTGAAAGTGGGTTTCATGTTGTACATAATATCTGTAAAATTCTTCAGTTCCTTTTGGATGCACATGGGAAAAAAATTAAGGAAGCTAATACTCTGTTTCCAGTCCCTTACCCATGCCATCCTGCCAGCCTGGGCTGGTCTCACTCCAGTGTTGTGCAATTTCCTCAGCCAGAGTTGCTGCAATAGCCCAGAGGCTCAGCAGCTCCTTAAAGAGACCAGCCAGGTAGTTTGGAAGGCTGTCCTGCTTTTGTGATTGGAAAGCTGCCTATTTACTGGGCTTGCACAACTGCCCATGGACAAGAATAAAGGGAAAAATTAATTGTTTTATATTTTCACCAAGACTTACTGGGGCTTCAGCTCAGGCAGCTCTGCAGGCTTGACAAGCTTTATTAACCCTTTCAGTCTCTGCTGCTCTTTCTTCAGTTCAAACGACCGCAAGTGAAGCTTCTTCCGTGCCACGCTGTCTAACGTGCATCCTGATTTTATTTCAGTCATGAATTCATCCAAAGAATCTTGAGCTGCTGGATGGGACTGGACTAGGCAAGAGAAAGGGAAGATATATAATGTTATAGTGGGGAGATAACTGCAATCATCAGGTCCTGCCTTTAGAGAATAAGGTACACAGGAACAACTATCGGCTTTGTGAGTTTCTGTTGAATTGTGAAATAATGGAGCTTGTTAGGCCTGGAAACATGAAAGCATTTCTCCTAACAAAAGCCTGAAAGTAAACTTTATGCACTTACCCAAAAAAGCCTCTCTTAAAACTGAATGTTTCTTTGTGAGTGCTATTCCTGGTTGTTCATCTCACTTCTAGATCTGCTCTCCCTAAAAACGTGGCTTAGGGATTTTTTTGTAGTGACAAACTAAAGTAAACCCAGCCACACAAAAACCTACACCGCTCCACAGGGAATCCGATTTTGACTTTCCTGGAATGTTTATGTCATAACATTTGTAAAGTTCAAAATCAACCAACGCTGCCTTCTACCCCTGAAAGAGTGCATACAAACCAAATTTCATGCATTAGGCCAATCACACAGAACTTACCTTTGTTTTGACTAGATCTTCTGCAAGAAAACTGCTTTGAACTTGAAAAAGAGTAATGACAGTGTTTCTACTCTGCCTAATTTCAAAATATTAACAATATTATGGATATTTGACTAATTAAAATAAAAGGAAGTAAAACTAAATCTCTAACGACTAAGAAAAATAAATACAGACTTCTAATATCTGGATCTAAAATAACCAAGCAAGATCCAAAAAAATGCCTTTCTTTGGCTTGAACAGTGTTTCAGAAGTTGTTATATGGTATTCAAAAATAACCTGGAGGCAAACAAAGAAAAATGTTCTTGCCAGAATTTTAACAAGTCTTTTGACAGACAGTTTTCTGCCTTTTAATATTAAATGAAAAGTGGCAAATCCAATATGTATTTTCTGCCTTATATGTATTTTTGTATATATGCACAAGCATAATTATTTGATCAATGAGTTCTTTTCAGTTCAGCTTGAGCTAATTAAGTAGCACTTGAAATTTTAAATGCATAAAAATAAAACAGACTAAGTTATTCTAAAGAGTACATATTTGAGCAGTTTTACAAGACGTAAATAATTAGAGGAAAGTCTAATAAGACTCATGCTTAAAAATGGATTCAATTGAAAAGGATATTTCTGATGTAAAACAAAACAGAGTTTACCATTTGAAAATGTATGAAAGTTGTAACAGTAACTGTTCAAAGATATACAGAATTAACAGGCCTCAAAAGATAAGAAACAGTTGTAGCATCCACCTCCATGCAAGCATAAATGATGACAAAACATGTCATAAAAGAAATTCTGATAGAAATACTCTTTTTTTTATCACAACTATTTATATGAACCAAGATAAAAACCAGCAATAAAAAAGTATTGTTAACAAAGTCTGAACCTCCTTGCAGGCAGAGCATAGCAGAATGATAATTTGATTTAAAAATCAAATGACAAAGATGTGGTTTAATGAGTAGACATATTCTTCAGAACAATTAAAGCTCCCCAGTTAAATGCAGAGCTTGCTGCTGTACTGCAGAGCAGTGTAGGTGCTTCAGTCAGTGAGTGGTGCTGAGGGAGTCCCTTCTTGCAAATTGGATTCTCTGCTCCATTCCACCAACAGTGCCTAATAGCAGCTAGCTCAGCGTGCAGGGTTACAGTTAGCATTCCTTATCTGTTGCAGCAGTCTTCTACACTACTGAAGTAAAATCTGACATTACTAAGAGGTGAATCAATCATGTCTATTATACTTTATATCCCAATGACAAAAAGCTACAGGGCTATTTACTGCACCATCAACTTATTGATATTTTTCCTAAACAGGCAACCAAAGATGAGACTGAAGAGCTCCATATATTTGATTCAGCAGCATCAGTGAATGAGAGATACTAAGTCAGTCCACCAGTAATTAGTTCTGAAGAACCCCAGGGAACAATTTGTGAACTTCTACTGAGACTTTTTTAGACAACTACTTAATTTCTCCAAGTGCTTGGTAAGAGGTGTAGCAATTTAGCCTGTCATTCACTCACTGCTGTATCTACGCTCTTGTCTTTAGGCTCCAAATAATCATTTAGAGCAAACAAAAGTGCATTAAGGTTTCAGAGCTGTATGTAATGCAGCAGTTTTTGCTGGACAGCTCATGACATTGGTAAGAATGTTCCACAGTCAATAACCCTGCTCCTGGCCTTCTCAACATCTGTGATTAACCTAAAGCATTCAAATAAGAGAAAACCCAAGGATCTAGAAAACACCCAAACAAACCAGCTGATTGATGCAGTATTTGCTGTGTGTGTTTCACCCAGGTCTAGTTCTAGGGAATTCCCAGCCAGTACTGAATGATTCTGTACTTCAGTAAGTGCCAAGACTACATTTTTTTCAAGGCTCTAAACTAGCCATGTAACCACCTGCAACTTACCAAAACACATGTATTGGGATTGCATGACCAGGTTTTGATAGGGAAGGGGCCTACAGCATTATATGGTGTTAGTAGAAGTATAAAAATGAACTGACTCTCCCTTCACCCAGTCTCTACTACAATATAATTCAACAGTCTTGTTGAGAAACAGCATCAGTAGAAACAAAGGTATCAGAACACATGAAAGCTTGGGATTACACCTCTCAGACAATCTAAGCATTAGCTTCTTTTGCTGGTCAATTGCTAATTACTTATCAAAAGTATAAGGCTGAAAACAATTCCTTCAAACACACCGAACATCAATTCAAACAGCTGGTGGAATGGTACTGCTTTTTGAACTGGGATCTGGTATAATCAGTCACCAACACAAATATTGATATAAGTGAGTTTTAGTGTGGAGCTGAATAGCTAGATAGAAACACAGCCATGTAATACACAGAAGACAGCCCAGCTGTCACACTGCTGATAGGCTTCCTGCAGTGAAACTGCTGACAAAATAATGGTGCAGCCTTTATTAATGCCAACTCTGTTAGAAAGGTTTTTGTGTGAACAAACAGCCTAAACACATTTCCTTCCCGCCTTCCTTTTACTCCATGAGACATCACCAGTGACAGAAAACAAAATGCAGCCATTGGTACAGTTTGCTTTTAAACATAACTCACTAACAGATACCATCACTGGTCTGGAAAGGCTCTGCCTTCAGAAACAAAGGCATAATCCCAGAACCTGCATGGCACCCTCGTGTACTGTTCACTGAACACACAGGTTAAGTGTCAACTGCTTTGTCTCCACATTTCTCTCTTCCCACCTTTCCGTTACACAGCGTGTTTACAAGAGAAGTGAAATAAAATATATTACCTTTTCTGTGGGTTTTTTCCTCCTCCCTTATAAATGTTTTTTAAGGGAGTGGAAAAAACAGTGTTCCTCAAATTGGGTCACTTTCAGCAATATGGGCAGATAAACAGCAATAATACTCACCCTCTCAGAACTCCAGGAGCTTGTACACTTGCCGCCTTACTTCAACTTAGATGTTGCTTGCTTTGGAAAAAGCTGCATTCATTAGCAAGTGACTATAAACAGAGTACATGAACTACTGGATGAAGACTCTAAGAGTTCTCTCGAGCTAACTCAGTGACCTGCAAACCTTCACCTTTGTGAAAAGTGGACACGAAAAAACCCCCAAACCTCTGAAAAGAGCAATCCCTAAGATAATTTTCAGCTCTGTATTTTTCTTTATGGAAAGCACTGTGATCAAATAAACTTCATGCCTTACCTTTCCCTGAAACCTTCAGCTTCTCTGTTATCTCAGAAAGCTCATTTTCTGCTTCTTTTAGCTTTGTGACCTATGAGAGAACAACATGCTTAGAAGACTTTATCTTGTTAAAATCTCATTTTAACAGTTACTCAAGTATTCTGTCAAATTACTTCCACTTTTCTATTTCTGAGTTTGACCAGGACTTCCTGAACTGAAAAAAATTAGAAGTCTAGATTGTTCCTAAACAACTTATTCATTTCTTGACATAGAAAATTATTTAAACTGTTTCTGAAACATGACAGTATGCATAATTCTTCTGCAGCAGTGTTATACCACCACTGAACCCTCCAACCCCTCCTATCCCTCACACCCTATTGTCTTTGTATGACTTATTGTTGTCATAGGCCTATCAATGCAGGATTCTTATTCTTTGAAGCAGAATGACATACTTCTTTGGGATGTGTCCTGTGGACTTAAAAGCTTGGAATTATTTTCCAATAATTTAAAACTTATTTAAAAGTATGCTGTTCTGGCATTTCCTTCATCCACTGCCATGATCCACTAAGATTTCTTCTTAGTCATAATATAATACAGGCATGAGTGAGTAACTCTGACATGTCATCATAATTCTTCTTACCAGGGAGTCATATGTCTCTGGTTTTTCTTCTATTTTCCCAGCTTTCTTCATTCTGTTCAGTCGTTTCTTTTCCACAGCACCAGTTCGGTCGAGGAAGGTGTCATCGTCACTGTCATAAAAGTCCTCATCCTCCCAGTTCTTTGACTTCCTTTTTCGGGATACTGAGAAAGGCACAGGAGAAGGCAAGAAACAAAATGATTTGCATACCACTCAGCAATAAAGCAAATACAAGATGGCAATCTCAAATCCCTAATTTAGGGCATTTAGAATGATCACAGTTATTCACCTGCTTCTTGCCTCAGTACTCCTCGAGCATCGAGCAGCCTGCAAGCTTCCAGTGCACATTGTATCATTGCTTCCTTCTTTTTTCCTGCATGGAGAACCTCTGCCACCAGCTGCTTCCCTGATGCATCATCCACAGGCAACCTGTTCAGTTTGAAGGATCAGAGAACAGCTCAGATACAAACAGCTTTCAGGGATGTTACTCAGATATTTTACAATGGCATTGCCACTTCACTTTGATCTTTTTTTGTGTTAAATATTTCCACTTTTCATTTCATACAGAACCAATCAAAACACAAGCATGATTTCCTAATCATGCAAGTCCATTTGTATTTCACTGGTCCAAACAATAATTTTTCCTCTATTTATTCCATTGGAAATACAAGAAGTTAAAAGGTTAAAATGTCAATCCCTGAATCATTTGAAGTACAGATATCTTGTATCCACACAACATGAGTAACAAATAGTTTCCATGATGAAGCAAAGGATTTTTAAGCAGTACAATCCTTACCATGTTGAGACTTCTTGACTTAATTTCCACCTCACTTTCTCCTGTCTTACTAAAGAACTGCATTAGTGGCCTTTAGCAGGAATCCCTCAAAAACTGTCTTATACCATACAGGAACTGAAATCGGGCACACAGCAGAATTAACTTTGGGGTTGTTTTGATCTTTCTCATTAGGAATTAAAAGAGATATTGTGTCTTAGTTTCTTCTCTTGTATTTCAATTTCACATATTGCTCAAAACAAGGGGTGCTGAAAGAACCTAGACTCCTGTTTTCTCTATTTTTGTCCCCTAGGAAAACTAAATCCTGTCAGAACAACAAAAGGAGCACAGGCAATGAAGTAGGCAATAATCCTTGAACTCCTGTCTCAGTATCAGGGCTTACATCTAAATCTAGCTGGCCTCCTTGCCAAGTGTGACACAACAGGTAATTCCTTCAGTTTTTGTTTGCAAATTCAACAGTCAACTTCCATGTACCAAAGGAATGGAGATGTACATACTTGATCCTGCACAGCCAGCTGTTGTGCCCACGGTCATCATACTCATATTCTAACTCTTCTCCTAGAGGAAAATAGAAAGTTGATGTAGTAACCAAAATTGAAATAAGCAGGAATAATCTTTACAGCAGAAAAGAACGTCATGGGACATTCTTCTAAACAAAAGGGATAACAAGCTCTTGCTGCATACCATGATTTTGCCTTACTTTTTTTTTTTTAGAGCCATGGGATCTTCAGTTGGTGTTATACTGATTTGGGTTTTTGGTTTTTTTTCCAAATCAAGGCTTTTTCAGATCAAAAAATCTCTAAGTGGACTGTTTAGGAACATGCAGTTCGAAGAAATAAAACACCTTGTCTCTGTATGTATTAAAGTAAATGATGCTGAAGCAACAACAGTTTGCAATCTGAATTCACAGACACTGTTTGTATTGAAGATTGCTTTTTCACTTTAACAAGTAAGTGAACATTCTTTAAGTTTCACTAGCAACCACTTAAACTTTAGACCACTTAATTATTGCCTTTTGTCTCTTTCACGTTTCCCCATTTTACAGTTATACACAATTACAGCCATCTCCAAAGCAAACAGTCTGGGAATTGAGGGGTTTTGATTTTTCCGTGTAGCTGCAAAGCGTAGGGGAGGTTTGAGTGTCACTCCAGAGGAATAAAAGCTGCTCACTGCAGTTTAGGAATTAGTAACTAAGTCTCAGATATACAATGGTGAGCCAAGTTTTAATGAAAAAAACCCCCAAAACAAACCATTACAAATTCCCACCAAAACTTAATGAAACAAAAAATGTCATCCACAGTGTAACAGAGTTTTGCTCCCACATAACACCTTAAATCCCCCTGCAAAAATAAACAACAAAATAACACTTTGCTAAGTAAAAAAAAATCACATTTAATAAAAAAAATTAAAACATTACCTTCTCTATCAAAAAAGCCCTGTAAGGCCTTCCTAGGATCTTTCACATAAAAAGCATCTTGAACATCCTGAAAATCAACAGCTATAGGGTTTTCTTCAACCTCATCCTCCTCAGCATCCTCACCTAGAAGACATACAAAGTCCAAAAAAACCCCATGACACATCAGAAAGACAACACCAGTATATTTCAACTTCCATTAGTTTCAAAGAAGTAGCAGCTACAACATAAAATTACTTCCCTTAACTTTTATTATTCCTGTACCCAATCCAAAAAAAAATACTTTTTTTGATACTAGTTATTCATATGGTTCAGTTTTGCAGATCAGTGTCAGTTTCAGTACTTTCAAAGGTTTATGAGCTTATACATTTTCACTCAAAACACCTCAGCTCACTTTGTTGCAAAAAGCTCATTAATTATAATTTATTTAGCACTAATATGTGGACTTCCTGTTTAAATGTAAAGACAGCTACACTGCATAGAAGTCTCAAGCAGTCAAATTTCACTTCTTGGGCAAAACTGTGGACATCATCACAGGAGCAAACCAAAGAGCATTAATTAATCTCTAAGTTTCATGGCTTTTTATAGGCATAATCAAATTACCTCAGGCTGTTTAAAAGGAGCTCACCAGATGTTAGTTGGTCACATATCCTTCTTTTTAACAGCAAAAGGATTAATTTGTACTCAAAAACTTTGACTGGATTGTGACTCTTGGCAGCCAGTTGGAATATTAACCCTAATATTCAGTCTAAGTGGGCTTACAGACCTTCTAATGCATATCAGTCAACCGATACATCATCACTTACCCATTCCCCACGAGCAGCTCATATCACTGTTCTGACTCCTTTCGCTTCTCTCCTCTTTCTCATCTTCCTCATCAGAGTCCTCTCCCAGCATTGTCTTTTCTAATTTTGCCTGCTGCTGCTTGCGTAGTGCCTTCAGTTCAGTCACAGTTAGCTCTGACTCAGACTCCTGGTCCTCTTTGGGTCCCTAAGTCAAAACAGAAAATTAGCAGAAGTGTTTTTGAAAAACCCCAAGCAAACATTTGCAACACACATGCAGATTACATGTAATAATAACACATAAACACACCATTCATTACACTGCTCTTCAAAAAGTGGAATTATTTGTTATGGTTTGCATTCCAAAATACATTAGTTTTAATGGTGTTTTCAAAAGCAGGGCAGGGAGAAATAAGCATTACTGTGTACTTGCAGTCAGAGCCATCTTACATATAACTGTAATTAAAAGGCTAAAGGCAAAAATTCCTGTCAGAACTCCACTGGTGAATCTGAGGAATGAGCAGCTTCTGAAGTGCATATACAACACACAATGTGCAGTCCAAGTCCCTACTAATAAACACTCCCCTTGTTCACAGAGAAATATTAGTTCTTTATTTACTGGGGCATCATACTGTGAGAAAGACATTCCTAATACATCACACTGTTGGAGAGAAATGCCTTTTGCACTCACTGCACATCAGCAGAAACCCGCAGCCCCACACCTCACTGCAGAGCCAGCAGCAGACACCCACAGCTTTTCTCCCAGGAAAACAACCCCGGCAGCGCTGGGCTGATTCCAGACAGCCTCACACCTCAGGCAGTCACCCGATGGAACCGGGAAAATTCCTGAGCCTGATCCGGGCCAGCCTTTACCACCCTGCACATACTCCGGAGCCGCCCGAACTCCGACCCACCTGGAGGAGGAAGAGGCGGGAGCTGCCACCGAAGCGCAGCCCGTGGCCCACCCGCACCCGGCAGTAGGTGCGGGGCGGCACCCGCGCCTTGTTGAGGAAGGTGCCGTGGGTGCTGCCCAGGTCGTACACGTAGAACCCGGCGGCATCGGCGCCGCTGGGGTCGTCGGGGGAGCCGCCGGCGCCGCGGTACTGCAGCACGGCGTGGTGCCGCGACACCGACGGGTGCTCCAGGGACAGGGCGCAGCCGGGCAGCCGCCCCACCAAGAACCAGCTGCTGTCCTCCAGCCGCACCGAGCCCAGCAGCACGCCGCCCTTCAGCACCTCCAGCCCGTACCCGGACCCGGCGGGCGGGCGGCTGCCCCACGGCGGCTCCTCGTAGCGCGCCGCGGG
>VXBB01004032.1:1012807-1033133 GCA_013399915.1 Illadopsis cleaveri
GGGCTGGGGGTGTGGGGCAGCGGGGTGCGAAAGAGGGCCAGTGGCGGGCGAATCGAGTGCGGGCCCCGGAGTTTCTCCACGCCGAGGGTCCCGCTCAGTGAGGCGCAGGTGGGCCCGCACCAGCCCTTGTTACACACAGAAACAATTCCCGTCTCACGGGTGCGTTTGTTTCTGCCCCCTCTCCCCTCAGGAAAAGCCGTCATGCGATCTGTAGACTGCTGGAGTGGCAGCCTGATGCCGTCGAGGACACTGCGCTGCCCAGCGAGGCACTGAGCGACAGCCGCCGTAACTTGAGGTGTTTGGAGCGTCGTCCCAGCTCCAGTGTCTGTTGCTGTCCAAAGTGCTTTTCCCTGCAACAAGGGTCCTTTGTACCCGCAGCACTTGGTAGCCTTCTTCTGGGCTCTGAGCACGACAGGTGGCCCATGTAAAAATGCTGCGATACTGGGGCGAGATCCCGGTTTCCTCCAGCCAGGCCAACCGCAGCTCCTTTGACCTGCTGCAGCGTGAGTTTCGTACTGTGGAAGTCCAGGATCCTCCCCTGCACCAGCCGTCGGCGAACAAACCCCGTCCGACCACCATGCTGGACATCCCTTCCGAGCCCTGCAGCCTCACCATTCACACCATCCAGCTCATCCAGCACAACCGGCGGCTGCGCAGCCTCATCGCCGCGGCTCAGGCTCAAAACCAGCAGCAAGCGGAGGGCATAAAAACCGAAGAGAACGAACCCCTGCCGTCTTGTCCGGCCTCCCCACCTCTCCCTGATGACCTGCTTCCTCTGGATAGCAAAAACCCCAAAATGCCATTTCAGCTGAGGCACAGTGACCCAGAGAGTGATTTCTACAGGTGTGTTTGTATTTCTTTAGGTTAGTTCTTGGGTGAAGGAAAGCTGAGCATTTTAAAATATGTGTGTAGTTATGTTGATTCCCTTAGGCTGAAGCGTCAAGGAGTTGTATGTAAAGTATAAAACAAGCTTTAGAAAGGAAACACTTGGATGTTTCCTGTGTGAATAACATACACCTTGCTCTCTTTTGCTTCCTGTCTGTAAAATGTGGATGTGTGGTGCTGATTTATGTCTTGTTAGTGCTACACTAAGTGTGTGTGCATGGTTTTGGCAGGGGTGTTTCTACAGTTTTAGTTACAGGATGTGAAGACTCTTCTATTTGGATCACTTACAACTAAAGTTGTGTTACTGTAATTGAAAATCCAGGAAACACATGACTAGGTTTTGGCTGTTCAGCTGTAGGTTCTGAAAAGATGATTTGATAATGTATTTGTAACATTTCAGTGGCCAAGGACCTGTGACACGATGACTATCACATTTCACCCAGTTTGATGGTTTTCCAGTTAGAGCTGGAAATGGGTACAAGTGAAGGGAATTCTTGTCTCTGCTACTGGCTCCACCAGCTGGAGAAAGTGTAAAGAAAATTTGTACTGCTTCTGCCTCTGCTGCCATCCTTTGATTAAATAGTATTGCCTGTCTATCCCTCTGACAGGCACTAATTTCACAAGGAGGTGTTGCATTTCTTGTAAGATCTTACAATACTTTGTAGGTTATGTGCATTTAAATTAAGGGATTAATCCTTGCTACTATGTGCGCTAATGAACATTTTGAGGGACAGGATAACACATTTTAGTTTTTAAAATGGATAAGTGTGCATCAATGGGGTATAATTTATCAGTTAAATGCCACTGAGATCTTTAATGGCCTGAGGTTGTATAAAATGCATTTTATTGAAAGATGTTGCATTTGGTAACAGAGTCTCTCTGAACAGTAGAGTGATTCTTTAGTGCTGTTTCTGGAGGAGCACATTCATCCTTCTCAGAAGATACAAAGTAGTTAGCAGGGAGGGGTGAAGGGAAATACAGTTGTGTGAGAGTAGTCAGGGCCTGTGACTCCTGCACCGTGGCCCTGTGGTTTGTAGAGCTGAGAAGCATTCTGTTTTGTCCTCCTCAGTGGCTGCAGCTGGAAGTTCCATTTTCTATGGCTCTGGCCATGTTTTGAAGGCTGCTTTGTCTTTTTGTTGTTCCTTCTGAGTTTCTGGGGTCCGGGTAAAGAAATGTTATTTAGTAGTCAGCCACGTGGGGGAGTGTAAGGACCACGTTGTGGAAACTGGAGAGACGGTTTTGAAATGAAATATTTTGTGGCTGACAGAGTGGATTTATAATGAGCTGCAGTGTATTCTAGAATTTAATTGCGTGCTTGCTAACCCAAACACATTTATGCTTTTCCAGGGGGAAGGCTTTGAGTTTGTTGTTGCATGTTTGTTCTTAACTGATTTGAGGCACGTGAATTAAGAGTAGCAGCTGTTCTATAGGTGCTGTTCTAGTAGCAAAAATGAAGTTCTGTGATCTGCTGATGCTTCTGAGTGTGTAAAATCAAATTAAAGGAGGAACATTCTTATGCATGGTAGTGCTTAAATCTATGCTGCCTTCTGAAGTACAGTTGTCAGAATTGCAGCATTTGGATAAATCCAGATTTTAATTCTGGTTTTTGGTAGTAGCCTGGGTCTGAGAAGTAGTGTATAGGTACATTTAGATATGGAAAGAAAGGAAGATAAGAGTGGCCAGCCTGAGTCAGATCACAGGTTTAGTTAATGTAGGCTTGTCCTCTTCTGTTTCCCTGTTACTCATTTTCATTCTTTAACACTCTGTCCCCATGTCTTTTAGTTTGTTATCCCCTGAATCAGATTTGTTTTTCCTCTGCCCTACCCCATATGTGTAACCTCTACCTCCTTGTGTGATGAGGAAGAGGCAGAGCTTAATTTACAGCAATTTGTGAGTTGGTTTGGTTTTATCAATCCCCCCAAGTCTGCACTAACAGTGATTTTATAATCACTACACTATTCCTCTCCTACAGTTTTCCAGACTGTTTACAAATATGTTTAAAAAAATGATAAAAAATATGTTGATTCTGGCACAGATCCTCCAGGGGTCTCCAGAGTGGAGATCTCTGATCTGCTTGCTTGTTGATAGATTTGGAGGACTCTGGTAGGTTTGTGAAGCAGGTTTTACAGTTAAAAAAAGCTCTGTGGGTTCTTTCTGAGCATAACATATTTACTTGTGTGTCCTCTAGTTCTTTGAATTTCCCTGATGCTCCAAAATGTATCCATGCTTCCCAGCCTGCAGTTTTCCACATCTCTTCTGAAGGTATTAAAGGAAAATGTTTTCACATTTTTTGATTTCTGGTCTTCACGGACCAAGGCAGTTTAAAGCAAGAGGTGACTCACCACAGCTATTCAGTTCTTTCATCCTTGCATTCCTTTGGTATTCTTGGATGAAATGCCATCTGGTCCTGGTGCTGTTACAGTTCTTGGGATGTGCAATAAGGGATTAACGTTTGGTTTTGCTTGGTGTAGAGATAGAAAAGCAGCTTAAAGTGTAATTGATGGAGAATGGGTAAAGAGCTGTAGACTTGAAACTACCATTTTGACAGAAGCCTCTTATCATATAACAGCTGCTAGCTTTTCCATCTTCTCTGCTCAGCTTCCTCAGATTAGCATGCATCCATCTTCAAAAGAAGCCTGTCCTACTCATGTGCCTCTTCTTGTGTGCGTGGTTGTGTTCTTAACAGATTCCTCAGTCATTTGGTCATTTGCATTCCTGGCCACATTGGATTGCATTGAAAGGTAATCTGTAAACAAAATTGGGAGCTTGCAATGGGAAGACAGCTCTTAGCAGAGGGACTTCTAGTGAAGAAATGTCTGCACAGAGGTAGAGGAGTACATGTCAGTGGAATAGCAGTTTTAATGCAGGGAAGGCTTTGGAGCAGTGGTAATTAAAGTGAGCAGAGGACACTTCCCCTGATGATCTAAGTGCTTTGGCTTAGCCTGTTTCTAAGCTGACAGGTCTGGATTGTGCCACTGGGACCCAATTTATTTTTGGCATTATCTATTGAGCAATTTCTTTTCATACCTGTGCAGCCTTCTGTAGACATAGCAGAGGTGTTTAAAAAGAGACCTACTCAGGATGAGGTGTAAAAAGGCTCTTTCCTGAAAGAAAACACCCTTCTGGTTTGAGTTAGTGTGCTGTGTTCTTCGGTGCTCTCTCTGGCTAGTGTATCTTGTTTCTGCAATGTTCTCCTTGATTTTACTGCTTTGGGAAAATGGCTCTAAAGCAGCCTTGTTGCAGCTCATTTGGTAGAAATTCAACTTCACAGCATAATGTTTTGTCAAATTGTCCTGTTCATAGGAAAAACAGTCCCTCCCTCCATCTGCTGCTGGCTTATGCTCACCTAGGAGGGAGCAGGGCCCTTCAGTCCATTCCTGCAGTTGATTGAACCTCAGCTGCCAACCCTGTGCTGACTTAGCCTGTCCCCTGAAGACAGTTACATGAGAAAGGAGCCATGAGCTCCCCTTCCCTCTAAGGAAAGCAACCTTCCAGGAGAGGAGCTTGGAGGAACGGATTGTGCTGCCTTGGTGGGGTGGCTTATTGTCACTTAACTGACTGGTGCACAAAGTGTGCCTTTTGTGAGTTCTGAAAACTGACTAAATCAGAAAATAAGGCTGGTTGGTAGAAATTTTCATGTCTTTTGTTGTGAAATTCTGCATGTTTTTGGTAGTGGTGGGAGAAGGCTGGCCTTTGGGTCTAATGAATTTGTAGTATGACAGGTAGATTTCTGTCTGGAATATCATCTAGTGTTGGTGACCCATATATAAAATATATAGCACTCTGTTAGAAATACAAAATTGAAGAGTGGTAAGTTGGCCAGTATTTATGATAAATTTCATACTGTATATTCAGTAGAGGAGATCATTTCCATGTCACAATCTTAATTCCTTGTCCTGTTAATCTCTGGTGACAAAACTTCAGGGATTAAAGCACTGGTGTTTACTTGTAGATGTATGGCTGAGCCTTTCAGGAAAAGAACTAAGTGCTGCAGAGGGTGGCCTTCTGGGTAACGATAATACCTGGATGGGTGCTTTTTTGTGCTGTGTGTCTGGATGAAACCTAAGACAAATGTTCTTTAGCTATCATCATCAGGGAAAAGAAGAAGTTTGCTTGTCCTTTTTTGGGAAGGCTTGACATTAGATAACTGCTTTCAGCATAAATGTGTCTATATGACTGTTTTTCTTCATAGAAAGAAGAAAATTCTTACCAGAGGAGGAAGTTAAAGGAGATGAAAAAAACCTATTTTTTGTGTTGGTTTCTATTAACATCTACAACAACATTTAAATTTTTGCTTTCTGTTCTGTCTTTTAATCATATTTCTCTGTCGTTTATTATAAGAAACAGGAAAACAAGAGAAGAAAACGTAAGAAAAATAGGAAAAACAAAACCAAATTGATTTGCCTTACCAAGAGCAAGAGATGGAGATTTGGATTTGACTATAGTACCTGAAATATCTTTCCTCTCTGTCTTTAATTGATTAGATTTCAAGTTGATTATGTGCCTTCCAGCATAGTGGCCTAGCTGCATTTTAATGCTCACAATTAGTTTCTTTTCCTCTAGGAGTTTAGAAGAGGCACAACATTCTCTGCTGCTTCTGAGCAGTGATATGCATTACTGAGTGGTTGTTTCACTCTGCTTTGCAAGTGGCTGAGTATCCTGCTTGGGATTGCCAAAATCTGTGTAATTTAAGTTTATCCACACTGTTTTTAGGGAATGTCTCTGTATTAACAGTAGCGTGGCATTCAGTTTTGATAGCATAAGATGATCTCCACTGCTGGCTGCTGGAGAGCTAAGTATGTCCTTTATATAAAAAAAGAGATTCTTTTTTATAGACATGATTTTAAAGGATTTTTTTTCTGGTTGGTTTTCTTTGATGGTTGTTTATTTCTGTTGTAAACTCCTGGTCCTGGTGTTGTGTGAGACATACGGCTGTTTGTGAACTTCAGAATTCTGTTGCTGAGGTGGAAGGGGGAGTGAGGAAGGTGTAAAAATAGTATGGGTGACACTTGGTTTATAAAGAAACTGATGATCTTTTAATTCATCTTGTCAGGGTGCCTGCTGTCTTCTTTGCAAAGTAGTTACATAATTGAGTGGAAATTGGGATGCTAGTCGTTTTCCATCAGTTAATAACTGGGATGAATCCATGACCTGAGATTCACATCCTGTTCTTAATATCTACTTAGAAATGTGATCACATGCCGCTCTTAATATAGTGTGATTCCCCCTTTATTTGAATAATCAGAAAGTGTTGCGCTGGTGTTCTTAAAAATGAATAATTTTCATCCTGATAGCTCTAAGTTTCCCCTTCCTTTTCACTCCTCTTCACTTTTTTATTGCTGTGTTTCAGTGGTTTTAGAGCAGTGTTTTCTGTGTCAGCTCTGAGGATCAGGCGAAGCTGAGGCTCTGTCCCCCAGCTTCTCAGTGAGACTGGAGGGTACATCGTGAATAGTTGGAGAGACAGAGTAGTGGGAATTTTATCAAGCCATCAGTACTGTCTGTGTGCTGTTAAATCAGGTCCTTCTACTGGAGAGAGTGTGTGTGGATATGCAGGTTGTCTAGGGTTAACAGAGAGGAGAATCTCCAGGTGCCATGTGGAAGATGTTGGGAGAAATTGATCAGAAACAAATGAAGAGTGAAATTGTTAGTTTAATTCTGCCCTGGTGCTGAATGGAGTGTGAAAAACTGTATGAGTATCATACTTAGCAGTAATGGAATGGGATTTTTTGACACCAGCATTTGAAGTCCATGTTAGTGATATGGGCAAATAGATTACATGCACTTAATTGTAAGGTGAGGAATCTGGTAGATACATGTTTCCACACTGCAGGCCTTGCCTTAACTCCTCTGACGAATATCTGTTAACTCACGTTGATGAAAAATTTGGTTGGCTGACTATAAGTGAATGATGTTTGAAGTGCTCACATCAGTTGTTCTCCATCTCCTCCATCCTGTGTAGTCACTCCTTCCTGCTTAGCAACAGAGGAGGGAGGTCTTAAACCCAAGACCAGGGAATGGTGCTTTATGGCCAAGCTTTTCCAGGCCTCCTCCCAGGGCCTGGTGTTCACATCTTAGGTTGCATATAGGGATACTTCTTTCAGTGTCATGCTTAGTGACTGCTGGAAATGAGGGCAGGGAAACAGTCTTTCTGGCTACAGGATACCTCTATTAAATGTATGTGTGTCCCATTTCTTGCTTTTTTATGTGTCTTTTGCTTTAGAAATTCCAATCTTGTCTATCCCAGAAGCCTTTGTGTCTGACTATTAGGCCTGTGACATCAGAGATAATAAGGAAGGGCAATGTGATTAACTGAGAGGAGAAGTTATTTGCATTCATGTTGTTTAAAATGCCTTTTTTTGTTTCTATCAAGGACCCATTTAATTAATATATCCAAGAGAAAAGCTCTTGGGTGGGAAGGGAGATGGGTAAGGGTTCAGATTTGCCTCCCACATTCATGAATCACCCAAAGAATCTTGTGGCATTAGAAGGGAAAATGCAACTTGGAAGTGCTGATTTGGAGGGGGAGGGGAAGAAGGAAAAGCAGATAAACACTTATTAGGTAGATATATAACAGAGAAGCTGTGGAGAATCCAAAGCCCCTGTCTTGGATTTTGAGTCCAAGATTCCCCTAATTAGGGTTTTTTCCCTTTCAAAGTCCCGTGCCAGAGTTAGAAAGAAGAGTGGATCTCGCAGCTCGCTCTTGAAAGGTGTTTATTAAATTTCTTATCTGAAGGTCAGTGCACTGCCTGACACCAGGCTTAGCACACTGAAAAGACACTGCTGCCAAGAGCATGAGACCTGGTGTCCAAGGTCTCGTAGAGGTTTCTAACCCAATTAACTCTTGAAAAGTACTATATTTACAATTTTGTACCAATAATTACTACTAATTCTAAACACGTAATTCTCTACACCACCTACATTCTACCAATGTCTTTGTGCCACCNNCCCGGACCCCCAGGGCAGGTTGAGGGGTTTTCCCCGTGCCCTGGACTCCAACACCCTGCTTTCCCTTTGTACATCACCTTATTATTGACGGTATCTCTTCAACTGATACAGTCCTTTAGAATTTTGCAAGTGTGCTGTTTTTGTCTTTGCTGGTTTTTAGAGGGAAAGGGGAGCCGGTGACAGAGCTGAGCTGGTCCTCCTGCCGGCAGCTGCTGTACCAGTCGATGGCCACCATCCTGGCGCACACGGGCTTCGAATGCGCCAACGAGAGCGTGCTGGAGACGCTGACGGACATCGCGCACGAGTACTGCCTCAAGTTCACCAAGCTGCTGCGCTTCACCGTGGACAGGGAGGCTCGGCTGGGCCACACCCCCTTCCCCGACGTCATGGAGCAGGTCTTCCACGAGGTGGGCATTGGCAGCGTGCTCTCCCTGCAGAAGTTCTGGCAGCACCGCATTAAGGATTATCACAGCTACATGCTTCAGGTGAGAGGGGCGATAGGGACCTGGCGCTGCCAAGAAATGTACCCCCAGTAGAGTTGCTTATTCCTGGGTGAGTACTGAGTCTTACTGAGGGGAAGTCTGACTGGAAAACCTCCTGGGTGTGGAGAGGAGTCATCAAGAGAAAGAGAACAGGAACTTTTTGACTGGAAGACAGAGCCCCTTATTTGTCTTCCTAGTGAGACTAAGGATGCTCTACTGATGGCTTGCCTGAATTTAAGAAGAGTCCCCCAGCTCTTGAATTACCCAGTCAAAATTATCAAGTAGAGGTAAAATCAGAACTGACTGATGAACTGAATTTTCTCCTTTAGTGGGATATTTGGCTGGTTAACATTTTGGAAAACATAAGCAGACATAAATTTCTAGGTTGTAGAGTGGTTTGTGTTCACTTAAGCAAGGAGTGACTTCCTTAAGCTTTAAGAGTGTAGGGTAGTATTTTGCTAATCTGAGTTGTCACACAGGTACTGCCTTCTTCTTACATAAAAATAACAACTTACAGAGTTGTCTTTGTTAGAAACATGCCTGCTCAAAATACCAGTTCTGTTCATTTTTGTTCAAATGTTTTTGTTCAGATGTTGTGTCCTTTGGGAGTCTAGGTTTCCTGCATCATTCTGCTGCTACAGTTCACTCTCACCCTGCAGCTGATCATTGTCTTAACAATCATTGTTCTTTATGAAGGACTGAGGTCCATAGTAGCCCCTTTATTTGGAATTATGTCTAGAAGGGGGAAATAGGCTTTGCTCTTCTTTTTCCTCCTTCTTTCTGCTGTTTATAAGTCTTGCAATTTCTCTGAGCACAGATCACTGACTCTTGGGTTTTAGTGGTATGAACAAGTATTTGTTAGAAGCAAATAAAATCTGAAATGTTTAAATTTAATTGTTTACTGTTGTTAAGTTTCTGGAAGTACAGGGTAGTTCTAAATCTCATTGCTGTATTTGTTTCACTTCTCTAACTGGAGAAAACTCCTGTGTTTTTTGCTGTAAATCTGACGGAATATACTCAGGCTTTGCCCAGTGGTGACTACAGGGCTGTTGGAAATTTGAGATGAATTTGTTATTGGAGGATGGGGACAGTCTTGTAGGTAAAACCAATGAGACACTGCTTTTGTTTTATGCTCTATTTAAATTTCTGAGCCTCATCATCTCTGTTTGTAAAATGAAGGTGCTCATATTTATCAGTGAGATGTTAGTGGATTAAACCTCTTATTAAAGTCCCTTGTTACTGCACAGAAGGTGCACTTAAAGGGGAAAAAAGTCTCTTGTGTAGCTGGTAAGTTGTTTACTTGTTCGTTCAGGTCAGATGTTAATAATGTTCAGGGAACAGAGTGCACTGCAATGTAATTGCCATCAGATTCTCTGAAGTCACTCTCACCTTTCTGGCCTCTTTTTCACCTGCTGATCTTTGACAGGTTAGCAAGCAGCTCTCTGAAGAGTATGAGAAGATTGTCAACCCTGAAAAGGCAGCAGAAGACACAAAACCTGTGAAGATTAAGGAGGAACCTGTTAGTGATATTACTTTCCCCATAAGTGAAGAGCTGGAAGGCGATCTGGCTTCTGGTGACCAGTCTTTGCCTGTTGGAGTTCTTGGAGCTCAAAGTGAGCGCTTCTCCGCCAACTTGGAAGTAGAAGCTTCCCCACAGACTTCAGGTAGGGATTTCTTTCTTCTCCTGGAAACAGTCCTTCATCAGTTCCATGTGATCTTGTTTCCCCTGGTTAGGTTTGGATTTGTGTCCAGAGATTCATATTCCTGCAAACTTGAAAGCCATGTTCCTTACATAGTTTAGGCACTGAATGAATTCTGCAAATACAAATGGTACTTGGTGCTGTCCTCCATATTCAGAAATTACCCTGGTAATGACAGGCACTGTTTTATGAAAGCTTGTCAGTGACTTATGTGAAATGGGCTCCTGAGAATCCCTCCTAGTGTCTCTACCCCGAAGCCTGCTGTACTTGGCTGAGGCCATGGAAAGTGAAATGGTGAGTGAATTAGTGGAGTTATGGAGACTGCACTCTTTTCCTCAAAGTGCCATTGCTTGATGGCATTGAAGCACACTGGTGGCAAGCATGGGAGAATCTGCTATGGCTGTACTTGCTCTGTATCTACACAAAAGTTTCATTCTTTTCACTGTTTGGTGAAGCTGAATGTCTTGGAATGAAAAAGAGGCAGTTTTGATTTTGTGTAGAACCGTCTGAACTCTGGAAGTCCCTGCAGTAATAAACTGCTTCACTTAAAAATCTGGTTAAAAGACAATGAAGCTTGTCCTCCTATTAACCCTAAGCTAAATGGCATATATAATGAGGTTAGAGTATACCTCTGTTAGTTTTTTTGTATTGTGATGAGCTTTAAAAACCATAAATCCATCTAATGTTTTTCTGAAAGCTCATACTGTTTTCCATATCACCTCTGAAATGTGAAGTATTTACAGTTTTGTGGGAGAAGGAACAGCAGATTCCTCTGGCCCATCCAGGGTTGCGAGTGATTCATCTGGAAGGCTTTGTATTAGCACCTACCACTTGAGACCCAGAGGTTAGCACGCGAGCTGTATATTAAATGCCTCTTGCTTCTCTGATACAGAATTGATGTTTTCTAATTAAGAATACAAGTGCTCTGTTCCTCCCTGAAAATCTCTCTTCACTTCACAAGAGCCTCTGGAAATCTCATCTGTGAGAAGTTTCAGTCTAGACCTGGGCAGGCTGGAGAGTTGTAGTATCCTAAAGAGCAAGAAAAAGCTGCTGCAATTAGAACACCGTCATCCCGAAATGCAGGTGTGAGGCCTGCAGGGAGGGCAGCGAGGCTTCAGTGTCTGAGGGCAAAACTCTCATTACAGCCTTCCATGTTCTTCCTATGTTTTTGTGGATGTCTGACATTGCAGTTGTGAGCTGGCTGCTTACTTTCATTGCAGTTGGAGAAATGGAGGCAGAATTGTTCCTTGTTCCTCTGCCTCTCAGGATAACATGAAGATTAGCTTATTTGTGAAGTACTTTGAAGTTAAAGTGCTTTGAAGATGAAACATCCTGTGTTGATGCTTAAGTACTTTTAGTCATTAGTGACACTCTTAGTGACAGGTGACAGAGCTGAAAGGAATAAGGCTGAGCGAGGAAGAGCAATTGATGAAGGAAAGACACAGTTTAGTTTAGTGAGCACCTTTGATTATTATGTAGGCTGGAGCTGTAACTCTGGACCCAATAGCATTTTAATGATGTGTCTGTTGTTGTTGACAGGGATGCTTTTACTTACAATTAACATAGGAAGGACTTCCATTAAGGCAACTGAGCTAATGTAGGCTATGTTATCCAAAAGGGCTCATAAACCTTGATTTTGGCTAAGCTGATTTGAAAAAGATTCCTGACTTCTTCATAAGGGAGAAATCTTGGGACAGACATACGTTGGAACATTTGTTCTGTTTGTAATTTCTACTAATAATGGCCTCTTGTTACTAGTATATTGATAACAGGGAATGGTCATGGGTTTGGCTCAGAACAAGAGCTTTGGTTGTGCTTTCAGACTGTAGCCATGCTCTTTGAGACGAAGTTTGGAAAACTTACTAAAAATGGTTTTCTATTATTATTATTTTTTTAAAATTTTCCATGTGAACTTACCCCACACAAGAGAGAGAAGATTTCACGGTTTGTTCAGTTCTGGTCTGTTTATGCCCATCTCAGCAAGGAGACCAATTAGTGTATTTTTAATAGGATTTTTGTCTCACTTTAAACTTAAACAGAAATAATGCAGTCTGTAATTACTTCTCTTGGGGAGAAAACATTTGCAATTTTCAAGGAATATGGTTTGGTAATCTTGTACAGAAAATCCTCAATTATTGCACAGATTGCACACTAGTCCAGAAATGTTTTATAAAAATGTGAGGCGGGGGGAGCTATTTCTCAGCAGGGCATCTGTGAGGTTGAGCCAAAAGAACTTCTTTCTGTTCTGCTGAAGGATGGGATGAGACCTGTGGGTGTTGAGTAGAAGGAGGCAGGAAGGCAGATGGCTGACTGCAGCTTTGATGTCCCTGCATTACAGTGCTGAAAGTGGTATTTGGGCCTTTTCATTAACCTACTCCTCTGCCTGCTCACTTCACCTCCCCTGCAGAAGCCCAGGATGTCTGATGGTTGCAAGGACCTCATAATGACTTCTGGACTTCATTGAAGTTCTACTTCTGCAGAGTCACCATGTGCTGTTGGTGTACTCATTGCTGCTGGGACACTCCTTCTGGAGAGTGATGGGAAGTTGTTTCTCATGGAGAAAATCACATGGAGGCTAACAGTGAAAGGATACCATCATATTTTTTGGAGTGGCAATTTCTGGGCAGTTAAATATAAGTCAACAGATATTTTTTATTGATCACAGTGCTTGGTGTGTTTTGTTTGTTTTCCCCCAGCATAGTTAACCTGTGGCTTTGCTTTTGCTCCAGCTTTATCTTTGCTGCTGTCCTTTATGTCTGTGTACTGTTTGTGATTTATCTTTTTACTCAGTTACTGCTGTGTGCTTTTTCCTTCTCTAGGGGCTGAGGTGAACGCTTCCCCACTGTGGAACTTGGCACAGGTGAAAATGGAGCCACAGGAAAATGAGGAGGCTAATGTACATGGCCACGGGGTCCTGGGCAGTGATGTCTTTGAGGAACCAATGTCAGGCATGAGTGAAGCTGGGATGCCACAAAGTCCCAATGGCTCTGAGAGCAGCTATGGTTCTCATTCTGCTGACAGCCTGATGGGATCCTCACCTGTCTTCAACGAGCGCTGCAAGAAAAAGATGAAGAAGATGTGAAAAGGAACAGTCTTTTTATTAGTCCTGATAATATGCAACAGACACTTGAAAGGAACTAGTAGAGTACTGTGATGATTCCCTCTAACACGGAGCCCTGTGTGTGTGAGGGACCTGCATAAAATTACTATGAGTGGTTTGATGTGTAGCTGCCCTCTTTGCTGGCTTCTGTACTCCATCCTGATTCATGAGACTGAAGATCACCCTTTACATTTGATGGTGACATGGCTTGCTTTGCCAGATTAATGAGGACCGTGCCGGTGAAAAGTTGTTGTGAAGAGATTTTCTAACTTACAGAACCATTGAATAGTTTGGTTTGAAGGGACCTTGTGGCATTTCTACTCCAGACTCCTGCTCAGATCTCAGCCAGTTAGAGCAGTTTGCTAAGGGCTTTGTCTGTTTTTAGTTTTGAGTATCTATGAGGAGGATGATACCAAATCTCTCTGGGAACTTTTTCCCATATTTGGAACTTTCACAGTAAGAAAAAGAATATATTTGCATCTAGCTGGAATTGCCCATGTTCTAGCTTGTGTTCACTGCCTCTTGTTCTGTCATTGTTCATCTCAGAGAAGAGTCTGACTGTCTTCTCTAACCCAGTTATTAAGGGATTATATACAATGAGATCTCTTTTTAGCCTTTTCTCAAGTGTGGAGAAACCCTGTTGTCTGAGCTCTCCTTATTTGTCCTGTGCCACAGCCCCCAAACCAGCTCTGTGACCTTCCACTGTAAGTGCTGCAGTGCCCTCATAAGGGGGAGCACAAAAATGGATGCCATCCTCCAAACACTGTCTCATGATTGCTGAATAAGGAGGAATAATAATTTCCCTCAGTGTGCTGGCTGCCTGCTCGCTGCCTGTTGTGGGCAGCAAGAGAGTCCTGAGCCAGGGTGTTTTATCTGGAGCGGTGTCTCTGATGATGATGATGATGTAGCAGAGATGCTGAAGTGTGGTCTCACAGTGCCATTAGCCAGCTCCCTCAGTGCCTTCACATTCAGCCTGCTGGTTTCAATGGCCCTAAGTTCTCTCTAACTCAGTCTTCCTCTGCTGTAGGCAATGCTTTATTCCTGCATCCTGCTAGAAGGCTCAAGGACCTGGCAGGCCTTAAAGCAGAACTTTGCAGTGGAAACAGGTGAAAAAGGTCTTGTGTATGTGAGCCTGAAAGTATAAAAAGCATCCTTTGTAACCATATTGCATTGTTGAAGAGTAAATCATATTTTCTTTAACCTTCCTTTTGCTTCCAGTGTACTTAAAGAAGCCTTTCTTCTTTCTTACCAGTTTCAACTCCAGCTGAGCTTTGGCTTTCCTAATTGTTTCTGCCTGCTTGGACTGTATCTCTATATCTCTGCTGGCCAGCCCATCCTCACTTCCACTTCTGTGTCCCTTTCTGTTTGTGTTTGAGATCAGTCAGGAGTTCCTCAGTCATCTGTGCCGGCCTTCTGTCATGACTGCTGTAATTCCTGCTTGTCAGAAGGGACTGATTTTTTACTTTGAGAAGGCTGTCTTTGAAGATAAAGCAGCACACTTGGGTTTCTTTGGGCAGTCACGACAGAATTTTCCTTGTGAAATTCTGCTGAGACATTCCTTGAGTAAACCGAAATATGTTGACCTAAAGGTACAGGACTCTGTCTTGTACACATTTCTCAGGATTTTAAATGCCACAATTCTATGTGCAAGCCAAGACATTCATGTTCTCCACCAGTTGTTCCTTGTTAGAAACAAGACCAGCAGAGCTTACTCCCTGGCTGATTACTTGATCATCTGTTCAGGGAAGTTGATGTGGTTTTCTGGAGAGAATGAAACAGCTTTTACTAATGGCGTGAACCTGTACTGGTAATGCAAACTTTTGCTTTGCTGTCATTGGATTGAGTGCAGCAACTTCAGGCTGGCTGAGCTTTCATATTCAAGGTTGTTATCTTGACAACTTAGTCTGAAACAGAATCTATTTTGCTGCTTGCTTTTATGGCTCAGCTGACTGATGGCATTTTTTTTGTTCTGCACAATCCTCAGTTGATCAACTCGGTCTTTAACTTGATTCAGTGTGTCTCTCTCTCAAAAGAGCTAGAATGAACATGAATCAGGAATGAACAGCCACTTAAACTGGCTTTATACCTGTAACCCCTTGGGATGGTTGAGGGAAATTTACCAAACCTACCATTTATCTTTACAATAGCAGGTTTATCTTTTGAAAGAATGAGCTTCAGGCATAGTATTTTTGTTTCTGTATAACATGCCTGGCCTTAATTCTTTTTTCCTAACTGTATTTCACTTCCACTTTATAGAAGTGGAATCCAAACATAAAATTCCTCAATGTCTAATAAGAATGTGTGACCACAGGCTTTTATGGACAATGGAGTTAAAATTGTCCATCACAGTTTCTGAGGTCTCTCCTGGGGGGTAAATTCTCGCTATTTTAAGCCTAGTCAGTAGTAGAAGAGCATACCAGGAAGTCTTTATTTCGATTCCCCCTGAGTCACCATTAGCCAAGCTGCAATGTCCCTGTTTTCTCAGCTGTAAAAAAGAATAGTAATATTTGCCTTTCAGAAGTGTGTCTGAGATTTAGTTACTCTGCAAAAAAAAAAAGCAGTAATCATTCAGAGAGTTTTATGAGCGCTGCTAGCTTTTATTCCACGTCGATTGGACTGTTGTTGGCTGGAGAATGCTTAGGTGGTCACTGAAATACCCTAGATACACAGATTTTAAGTGAAACCGCTGATCACAAAGAAGTACAGCACAGCTCTGCTGTTCAGCTGCCCAGGTACGAGGAAGGCATTTGAGGTGGTACCTTCTCACCCAGCTTTAGTGTCTGCATCTGAACTTGTTCCTTTGGGCCACACTGGCAGCTGAAGAGAAATAATCATTCTTAGGTCGCTGTCCTTTTGGCCTTGAGGTAGAAGTATAAAGCAGGTTGAATGAATGGCATTTTTAGAAATGTCTGTTTTTCCTTTGTGTGCCTGTAAGGTGAGTTCGACTTGACTACCTCAGCTGAAGACATCCACACTATCAGTGTATGAGTTCAGTGACATGACTTAAACCTTTCCTGGATGGGAATCAGAGACTTCCTCCTGCTGGGCCGGTGCTTTTTCTTCTCAGCACATTTACTAGAGCCTGCTGTTCAAATGGTAGTACAGGGCTAAGTGCAGGCTGCCCATCTCAGCTAAGCCAGCAGATCCAGCATTCTCCACAACACACAGAATGTGCCAGGATGGGGCCTTGAGGCTCAGCCAGATTTGCCCCTTGTGTCTTTGACACTGTATGAGAACACCTGTCATTGGGCTGTTCTCTGTAGGTGCTTTGCAAACTGGTTCTTATAGTAGTGTTCTTGCAGCCAGGGCTCTTATGCAAAGTCCATTGCACTATTTTCAAGAGCCAAATGACAGAGTGACTGCTGCCAGCATCGCTTGCTCATTTGCAAGATTTCAAGTGGGCTAAAAATGAAAATCTAGTGTTCTCCAGGGCTTTGGTTAAACCTCCTAAGTGTTAATCTTAAGTGCTTTCTCTGTATTGTTCACGTGCAGATGTTCTGTCTTAACTTTTGTGATTTTTTTTTTATTTCACATCCCTTTTCCACACCCATTTTACCCTGTAACACACACTCTGCAACAAGCCAAGCCTGAGTGCTTCAAGTGTATTTAAATACAGGGCATACTCACTGTCTTTTGAGTCAGCTGTGTTGTTGCAGTGTAAAGGAGAAGTGCTGTTGATTCTCTTTGGAATGCATGTTTATGCAGAGGTGAGAAATCCATCAGCATCGCTTATGCACTTAAAAATGAAGGCAGAGTAATAGCTGTGCCTCCTGTTCCCCCACTGTGCTAAGGGTTGCAGCTGACTTCTGTGTGCTTGATATTTCCTTTTATGCTTGTGGAGGCTTCACCTTCTGGGTGAGCCCTTCGCCTCTGAACATTTTTGGTTCTTAGATTTACAGTGGTGTTCATCATGCATGAAATAGTGAAATTTAAAAACTAGCTCACAAAGTCAGACACAGACAATATGCTCTTTTGATGAATCAAATAAGATTTTTCTAGGTGCTAATGCAGCCTTGGGCAACTAGTGAGGTGTGTTCATTGACCATGTAATCCCCAAATTTTAAACCACAGTGAGATTATGCAGTGGGTTGGAATGAAGCTCTGCTCTCGCAGTTGCTGTTTCTTGCTGATGGCTGGTGAAGCACTCTGCTGACCCACCTGCTTCAGCAGTCTGCAGCTTTTACAGTTCTTTCATCTTTGTCCTTTCTCTTTCCAAAAGTGGGTGGATGAAAAATGGGAGTATTGAGATTGACCATGTCCATATCCAGTAGCATTGATGTCTTACGGTGGTTTATTTTGCCATGATTGAAATTGGTAGGAACTTTGATATCAATTTGGAGAGCAAGATCTGTAAATTGCTTGGCTTTTGAAGTGTTTTGCATAGGAATCATACAGGATTGTAGTTGAGAGAGCGCTGTGTATCATATTCCTTTTCCCCTCTACCAATTCCTTTTTATTCCTTTTGAAGAGTTTTGCCTGGTATCCAGTAAAGTTCACTGTAAAAATGGCAGTATAACAACTTATGTGTACAGCTTTATGTCAGACTAGCTACCTAGTGATTTAATTCCAAGGCCATCCATGCTAATTTGAATATGCATAATGCTGTGCAGAAAAAGAGATGTTTCCTGCATAGAAATGTACAATTTAAAAAGAAAACAGGAAAATAAGATTAGGTAGGGTAGGTGAGGCCAATCTGATTATGTGCTCAGTTCTGAGACTAATGCACATGTTATGTGTGAAGGATGTTTTACTTAAAATGTTTTTGTACATGCATGTGAAAGAAATATGTAACTTTGCTTTGTGTTTATATGGAACAAAATTACTTGGAAATATTTCAGGGTTGGGGTTTTTTTTCTGTTGCTCTCCTGGAGAGAGTTGCTTTGTAATTTCTAAGAAAATAAACAAAACAAAACTATTCAGAAATAAAAATTCTAAAGGTGTTGTTTCTATGTTTTGGTTTGGTTTGGAGAATGATGCTGTGAACACAAAAGTCGGTCTTGGGGTTCTGTTTACCCTTATGTGGGGTCTGGAGGAGACCTTTTGCAGGCCTGAATAAGGTACTGGGATGATATATCAGTGTTAATGTCACAGCCAGGAAGACAAGAAATGTTATTCAAGGATGTGACCAGGGAAAATGGAAGTCTTATTTTGCACAGGTGCCAGTGCTAGTGAGCCCCTGAAGTGATATTAGAACTACTGTGCTGCTATTGGTATTCATCCAGCATAAGCAAGTGCTGTTTCTGAGGCAACTACTTCTATATACTTCTACTACTTATATTAACAGACTACCTAGAAGCCCTGCTCCAAGCCGTGTGCTTTGTTCTTTTATGTGCTGGCCTACCTATTTTACATTCTGTGCTTATATATATATATATATAACTGGGGAACTGCTTTAGACTGCAGTGAATGAAGCACGGTGTGCTTTCCCCTCTGCTCTGTCTGTCATCGTGGGGCTGAGGAAGGTTTGATGCTTGCTAGCCCTGCTAAGCAATTGCAAAGAACACACCCTGAACTGGGATATTGGCCTGTGCCGCTTGCCGAGGGAGAGGGAATAGTGCTTGCTTCCCATCACGCTTGTGCGTGAGCGCAGTCCACCCGCACGGCTGGTTCTTCCAAGCCTATACAGCTGAATTGACTTCCCGGTCCCCAGTCCGGGGCTGTTTTTTCCCCTTCCCTGGCAGGACCTGGAGGCAAGGGACAGCAATCCCCCCTTCCCATTGCCCCGCACCAGGTTAAAGCCTGAGGGCTCGGATCGCTCTGTCCAGCAGCCTGGGGTGCCTGGATNGCGGTCCGGGGGGCGACAGCCGCAGCCTCCGCGCTCCCCTAAAAACCCCAAACTCCAAACCGTGTCATTTTCGCTGCGCCTTTTATACTGGAGATTAGAATCTCCTCTTTGTTGCTATGGAAACGCTGCGTGAGAGAAGTCGACCTCATAATGAGTTCGGATGAAAAGTTCTGACGGGCGGGGTCGGCCCCGGCACCCTTGCAGTGGGGAGAATGGGGCTGCGGGATCTGTGGCAGGGGCGTCGCCGCTTTTGCAGGGATCCTCAGTGCTTTGCGGAGCTTGTCGGTCTTTTCCTTCGGGCTCATCAGGCCAGAAACACCTTCTGCTCCTGGGCCAGCCCTTTCCCTTGGGAATCGGCTCGAGAGTCGTGGCAGCATCACTTGTGCACCGGGACTGCAGGTGCCCTTGGTTCAGTGTGTGTGGAGGCTGCCATTGCAATAGGCAGCGGGCCGCAGCAGTGAGCTGGGTGAAAGGCTTGGTTGTTGTGAGGGATCTCTGCTTCTGATGCCTATCAGGGCCCTGCCATACATACACTCTGTGTGCTTTTCCCTCAAATCTGGGCCGCCACCTCTGAGCCCAAACTGTCCCTGCAGGTGGGCCTCACTGCCAGCGTTGTGCCCATGCAAACATCCTGCTGCCTCTGCTCATTCTTGCCACCCAGGTTTGTCTCATCCATCCCGACCTTCATTGCTCATTCTCCTCTTGAACTCCTGACAGCATTTCTGTGCCCTCACTGCCCAGCTTGTGGCAATTATTGCTGCCCATCTTGAGTTACAAACACACGTAGGAAGAAACTTTTTTTTTCCCTGAGTGAAAAAAACCCCCAAACTGTTAAGATTATTTATCTGAGTTTTAGGCAAAATTTTCTTTCTCTTGGTGGAGGAAAGGCGGTTGGAACTTGCTGTAAACATAATAGTTGTAAAAGCTGATGGCTCTTCTCATCATGGGTGGTTATTCCATCTTGTTGCTGTTGGACAAACTGCCCAGCGTGGAGGGTGTGCTGGATTCCAGCTCTGGCATAAACTCCTCCATCCCTGATGTCTCCAGGCTGAAGTGGGGGGACAGGTAGAGTTTGAGCATGTAGTGGTTTGAAAGCAAACCGAGTAAGAGGCTCCGAGTCAGAAATACAATTTAATAAGAAGAAAGAAAAAAAAAAGTAAATAAAATAAGATAAATGCAATAATACAAAATCAAAACCCCCACCCACTGACAGAGTCAGAAATACAACTTGAGCAGGCTTATGGAAGCGCTCCAGTTGAGGTGGTCTTCGTGAAGCAGTGATCCCGAAGAAAGGTCTGGTAGCTCTGGTCCTCTGGGAATCCAGTGGTAAGGGCTGTCTGTATTGTCCCAAATCCCTGATTATATCCAGGTGAGAATGCTTGGTTCCTCCCCCTGGGCGGAGCATCTCACAATGGGATGATGAGTCATA
>VXBB01004032.1:1035278-1078995 GCA_013399915.1 Illadopsis cleaveri
TTTTTTGGTTTTTTTTGGTTTTTTTTGTTTTTTTTTTTTTTTTTTTTTTTTGAGTGGATACGAACTCTTCTATTGTACAGCAGTCCTGGATTTCTCTAGTGAAGAAAGGAAACAAGGAAGCCAATTGCTGGTAACTCTGAATGCTTAAAGAAAATTACATGAACCAATTCTAATCTAAAAATCTGTAGTATATAAAAACCACCTGAGTCTTCCTCTTGTAGTCTAAAGAAACAAAACCACACCTCCACTTCCCAGCTTCTTTGATGGTCACATTGAAAGCAAATCAGTTGCATTTATATTGTGATATCTGAATTAAACTTGTCTGATATGGCTGAGATGTCACAGCCCTATTAGCTACGTATGCTCTATAATACTGTGTCTTTTTAAACAGGCAGGTAGGATAAAATAAAATACGATTCTTTGTCTACTGAATGGATTTTTCTGTGGGAAACAGTGAGCAAACCAGCCACATCTCAGTATAACCATATCTTTCACAATTACTTCAAAGGAAGCAGAGAAATTAAATAACTGAAGAGACACTCTCCTGCACATATTCATCTTCTCTAGCCCAGAGCTCAGAGACCTTCCTAGACTCATTTCTAGTCTTTAAAAAAATCAGCATTTCACAAAAAGATCAGCAGAGCTCTACAGCTCTCAGCAGTGATTTCTGTTGTTCTCTGTGTTTTGTCATTCTGTTTGCATGCTCAGTTTTGATAAATTATGTTCTTCTTGGGTTGGGTGGAAAATGTATTTCTGTAATGAATGAACGTAGTTCTCACTATAGAGCACCGAATAAGAAACACTCTAAGATCCCTATCTTGTAAGGTGTTTAATTATACAGAATCATCCTAGGAAATGTACTAACTGATGTCTGAGTCCTGAAGCAAGTGTGAATGAAAGATATCTGATCTTGAAATTGTGGGCTAGAAAGGAGATTGTGCGCCAGCTTGTGGGCTGGCCACAAACCCTTATGCAGAGACACTGCTTTTTCTGTTGTATGAATTCTTCATGCGTGTGACATCTTCCATGGTTGTAAGCCCAGGTTCAGAAACTACAGATGCAGACTTCAGTGCTGTTTGTGGAGTTTCTAGGTTATTTTAATGAGGCACAGAGGTAATTTTGCAGAGTCATGCTGCAAGTAGATGTACCTGTGAGTGCCAGTGTGGGACTGTGAAAGAACTAGTTTCTTTTTGGGATGGCAGATAGAAGAGAAAGTGACAGTCTGCACAGAAAATCTGTGTGCAGCCTCCTCATGGGGAGAAAGCATGAGCTCTTGGAGCACCTACTGAAAATTCATAGGGGGGTAAAGGATTTAAAAGTGAAAGGAAAGGCAGAAAAGAGAGAAAGATGAAACAAATTGTTCTAGGAACTGCAAAAGTTAAAAATTGCAGGTCTTGATTCCTCCCTCTCCCTCTGCCTGGAATCCTCTGCATCCATGAGATGTCAGTGATTCAGGCTGACGTAGGGAAAGCTGAAGAGATAGAGAGGGCAATATATGTAGGCATGTATTTAGGATATACTGAACTTAGTTGGTATTTGTATATGCATTTATCAAGGCAGAGATACACAGAGCATTTATATATATGGCTGTGCTCTTGCCATCATATAATTTGCAGTTCCCAAGGATTATGAGTAGTTCCTGTGCCACTTCTGTCATCATCTTGTGGGATGTGTGACCAGAGGAGTTTTGGGTGCTTGAGATAACCACATAGTGCTCTCAGTCTTTCATCTAGCAATTCAGATCAGCACGTCTGTGATTTTAAGTGTATGAAGAACAGAGTGTGGATGTGCTTTGAATTATGCCTATACCTCAGTGCTTTGCTGAATAAGGGCAGTACAGCAGAGTAATGAGCAAAATTAAAAAATAAAAAAAACCAAACCAAAACTGCTCATGAGGCTATATTTAGGTCAGGATCTGCAGTTCATTTCTCTGGACACCTGATGCCTCTAGCTAACTGGCATGACTAGGCTCCTCCAGGAATGATATTTTGTTCCACTGATCTGACAACACCCATGGTTTTCATATACACAAATGTCCATATCACTAAATCACCTCTGCCATCGTTAGTGCTAATTGGCTCCCTGACTGTACCCTCAGAGGAGCTTGATAAGCCTGAATGGAAGCTAAAGGCCTGTTTCCCCACAGAATGGCACTGGGACAGCCTGTGAATATATAACAGCCTCTGCTTTCACATTGTGCTCCCTGGTCTCGCTACAGAGGGGCTTTCAAAAGCCAGGGCTATCACTTTCACCATTTTCTGTCAGGACTGAATTTGCCCACACAGAAGTTAAAGCATACTAGCCACTGGTAAATGTTTGCTTTCCATCATTTTTCTGCTAGTGGGTGCCTGTGTGTGTGCAGCTGAGTGCACTGGGCAGGCTCCAGCTCTTGGTAAACAAGAGAGACAAAACGGGGACGTGAGCAGAGTGGGAATGCAGATGGGTGTTGGCATGAGGTCAGATGCTTTTGCAAAATACCACCCTTCATTTAAGTTGTGTCATGCTTTCTGATGTGTCATATCTTATGATGGATTAGACAAAGCTAACAATTTTTTTTGCAGGCTGAATGAAGCTTATGCAAGATTAGATCTTTTTACTAAAATTTTGCTTTCAGAACCCTTCTGAGAAATCCTGAATTGTCCTGGAAATTCTGCTCTACGTGTAGATGTTCAGTTTGTAATCCTGAATAGATTGTAAGTTTTGTACAGTAATTCTTTGAGGACTAATATAAATGTATTCTTTGTCTTGCAAAGAAATTATTTTATCCTTTTCCAAAAGGAGTGATGAGCTTCTCCTATTAGTGAAAACGAGAGAAAAGGAGTGGCAGAGCTGACATCTGTAAATCCTGCATCTGTATTGGGTTCCATTATTTATTTTATATAACCAGAAAATCTTATTTTGAGAAAGGAGAAATGGAGCGGGCTGTGGAGAATGGAAGAATCATGATTTTGTTCCAAGGAAAGTGAAGGAGGAAAACCAAAATTCTCCCAGCAGAAAAACTGTTCTTTGTCCTCTGTCATTTTCATTGCCATCTCACCTACTACGGTGGAATCCCTAAGGGAAATAGAAGTAACCAGAAGGTACAGAAGTATTTTCATAGGTTTTCAAAGCAAGTTGTCAGTCAAAGCTATTTATATTCTCCCTTTATCTTGTCAGTTGTAGGCCTTGAGGGTCTTATGCTTTTGCTTTCAGTGTGTGTGTGTGAATTGTGGCATTCTCTCTGCTCCCCTGCTCCCCTCCATCTTCTTTAAGGTCTCTGTTTGGTTTCCCAGTGAGATGCACACAGATTTTCTATCTGGCAAAATGTGGCATCACTATTCCACACTCCACTCTAAGTCTTATGTGTCAGTCTCCTTCCAGCTTTGCAGGTTTTGTTTGCATAAATGAGCAGATTGCAACAAAAAGAATCTGGATTGGCAGCTCTGAAGACTTTAATCCTCTTTTCATCCACAGAGCAAAAATAAAGCAACAGCAATGTGACTGGGATGGCTGCTATGCTGGCTAACACCAGGGACTGAACTGGGGAACTTCCAGAACTTAAAAGCACAACCCCTTTCATAACCTGAGCTGAGGCAAGAGGTCTGTATGGCACCTGTAAGCTCTAAGGACTGGGAAGGCAGAGCTAGGCCACAGCTGGCTGCTCAGTTGCATGAGTTTGCTCTGGAAATGAATTCTTTCCAAGTGTCTCAGCTTTACAGCATTGCAAATCCTGTGCAAGTCACTGCCTAAGTGGTAACAGTATCTTAACTGGACATACCAGAAACTGTGATTCAGTCCTAAGCCTGAGGAAGAATAATCCTTAAGTCAAGTTAGTCTTAGATTCTCTGCAGATGTTCCTGGCAAATTTACTGGGCTTATTCTACATTAAGGATTCTGTCATGGTTACAAGGTTAATGGTGCTCCTGGCTGTTCCTGATGTCAAGCTCTTGGATGAACTGGGTAGTCATTCTCCTGTGCCCCATCTGCAGAAACAGAGCTGTCCTGCACAAGGTCTGCCTCAGGGTTCATTGAAAATACAGAAGTGGAAGAGGTGGCCCTGTAGTCCTTTGTCTCATTCAGGATCACTGGTACAGAAATGATTAATGAATGACATTTGTTCATGTCTCTCTTTGAAGATCTTGAGTGATGGGAGACTCCACGGAGTCTTGGTACATGACCAAGCTGCTTCTCTTACTTTTTAAATGTGTTTTCTAACAAGCAGCCTGTATGTTCCTTGCTGCAAGTCAAGGTACCGTGTTGTTGATTTCCTGTAAAACTCCTGTCTAATCCATGCCTTTAAATCCTGTTTTTGTGCTGGTGGTTATTCAGTTGTGTAAAATCTCATGCATACCCTTTCTCTAGTGCTTTCCTTCCCCAGACAATTTCTACAGCCTGTTAAGGTCATGCTGAGTCCTGACCTTGTCCTCCACTGTACGTGCAGTCCCATGCAGCTTAGTGCTAGCAAATTTAGTAAGCATAATCTCTCTTCCATCAACCAATCTGTAGTGGAAAAAATGGATAGAAGCAAGTCAAGGACAAGATGTACAGAACAGTTCTGGAGAAACAACAGTGGCAAATAACTGAAGGCAGGTCATATGATTCTCAAAGCTAATACTTTTTGGTTTTGCACTAAGTTGCAAGATCTATTCTTATTTGCAACTTCGTATTTGAATTAAAGATATTTTAAAATAATTTTTAATAATGTTTTCACTAGCTGTTGTATCAGCTGGATCCCAATCTCAAGGTTACATTTCACTATTCTGAAATTATTTCACAGAACAGAGTGGCCCTACTCATAGCCTTGATTAGCCCATGGGTCACTTCCAGACAGGTGGCTTATCTCTCACTCAGAGGGCTGCACTGCACTGGGTCCAGGGCTGGCTGTGCCAGCCAGGCATCACGCTGCCTTCACCAGCTAGAGCATGGGCAGCTGCTCACAGAGAGTCAGAAAACACATGATCTTCCTAGTAAGGTGGGAAATTTGCCACTGTGTAAACTTTGGCAGTTTATCCCCAAGATATCAAGTCTGGTCTGGGTAGGAGATTCCACTGTGAGGAGTTCTGGCACATAGATTTCACAGACCCAGCTGATACCTGTTCATTTAGAGAATAAATAAAACAGGATTTAAGAATTAATACACTTACAAGGCTTTTTTTTTTTCTTCTTCTTTTTTTTAAATTTTTTTTTTATTTTTCTGGATGATGATGTCAGGCCTTAAGAAAGGTATCTGATATAATTACTTGTAGAAAACCACAGGAAGGTAAGCAGCTTCCTGGTTTATCCATCTCTTCCTACTCCCAACTCAACCTGACCTCTAAAAAATGCACAGCTGGGGACCCTTGTGAGAGGTGCCACAAAGCAGGGGTCTGACCTTCTGTTTATATTCTGCCCAGGTCATTTATTCACTCTGTAAGTAAATGTCTTGAGTCCTGAGACACAGTAGTAAAATAGGGGTAAAGTTCCATTCACTCCTCAATAAATTTCTCAAGAGACTGGGAGACCTTTAGTAGCCTGACTGATCTCACAGTCTCCTGAACAGATCAGGGCTGTCCCATAAGATCAACAGCTCCAGGAATTACAGAGCTTGTCCCAAGCCAGTGGCCAAGGGTTCTGGCAGTCCCAAAAGCCATATTGGCCACTGAACCCTTCTTTAGGTGGTGAGAAGAAAAAGATGCCGATGACGCACATCTCAGCCCAGATACGTGTGAGTTGTCGTGCTTATCATTACCATTGCTCATTTGCTGCAAAGCAGGTGTTAGCTCAGAAAAAAATCCCATAAAAGCTGCATTCTGGATTGTTTGTTCCTCGTCAAAATGATCTGGGCCCCCGTGGGCATGTGTTGTCTTAATATTCTGGTGCTGAGAAGTGCCGCATTTTCATAATGAAAACTGTTGCAGGAAAGCAATTCCGACCTCAGATAAAGGGAGAAGATTACACTTGCCACTCGAGTTATGGTATTAGAACAACTGATTTTATTTGTTTTCATTTTCCCTGTCAGCTGCTGCTGAACCTCTCTGCAATGTTCTTCAGAGATGTTAATTGTATTTTGTGTGTCTGGATCCCCCTAAGAAGTGACAAACATTTTCAGTCTCAAATTGGATGTCTCTTTTCATTTAAACATCAGCAAGGAAAACTAATTTAAGAATGGTGGAGCCGTTGTACCAGTAAGGGTCTTAATGTGCAATAGAAGCTGACAGATAGATTTTAGGGACATAAAGCAACAAATTCTGTGTTGGGAATGTAAATCTATACTCATTTAATTTTTCCCTCAGCTGGTTCATGATTGAAGAAAAAGAGCCACATGTATGCAGTAGGACAAAATAATAAAGTAACTTCATTCAGTTTTCAGGGGTACAGTCACATAATTTAGGTCCAGCATTGAAATGGACAGAACAATCTTTGGACAAAGTTCCTGGGGACACCTTCGGATGCCTTTTCCTGAAGAAAGACTGGATTGCTTTTTTTAAGTCTTGAGTGAAAAGGAGAAAATAACAGATAAATAACATCCAAAGAGATGAGGAGAACATTGAGTACATGGATCTGTGGAGTGGGATGAGGGTGATACCTTGGGAGGGCTTACCTGAAACAGGGACTGGACAGAGCTAGAAAATAAAGTAGGTACTTATTAAAAGGCCTTTAGGGATACACTTTGGGCAGGACAAGAGCCTGGCCAGGGCTACATCCAAGGTGGACTTAAAATGGTCAGAAAATGGACCACTGGTCATGAGGTCTCACACTTTTGTAAGTTTTGGTCCCTTTGCATATGAGAGTTTAATTGTTCAATTACAACTTCAGATTATGAAGTCCCATCCTTCTTGTTTTCTCTCTTCAGTCCACTGTTGTTTATGCTTTTCGGCCTGAAAACTTTTAATGGTTGTCTTTAGTCTTCATCAGGAAAGGATTTGTTTTGATTACCTACTCTGTGAAGAGAGCTTACTAGTACTTAATGTGAGGCTCAGAACTACACCCCTAGGCAGCACAGAATCTGAACAATATGAAAGCTAAAACTTTTGGCATCAGGGGAACAAATTGTGGGTCCTCTGAACAGCTGGGCTGCTGAATGGAAAGGGAAGATGACCAGAACCTACACTTCTGACAGAGGTGCCTAGGCAAATTCCTCTAACATGACCAAAGACTTATGAGAACTGCATCTGAGTACAGTACAGTACCTGAGTACATCTAGATCTGGGAACTCAAGCCCAAACTTGAGTCTGTCAGCAACACAAACAAGTATTTTAAGAAGAGCTGTCCTCCCCACAGTGGATACTAGGACTTCATAGTGCTGAGCACTATGAAGTGAAGGTGCTCAGCAGGTGTTAATGATTCTCTCAGATGCCCTGGAGAAAAAAGACCCTGTCAGAGCACACAACCCTCTCCCAGGCACCTCTTCCTTCCTACCCTCTGATTCTGCATGGCCAGGTTACACGTGGTGAGAGAGCACGTGAACATCAGGAAAGCAGTGGAATATCTTCCCTTTGACTGCAAGTCAGTGTCCAACACATGTTTCAGAGCTGGAGTTATCTTCCCATGAGTTCAGGATCTGTTGCTCATGGTTCTCAGTTTCAAGTCTGGGTGTGCTCCAAGCAGGGGGAGCTTTGCAGCATTAAGGCAGCAGACACTTTTTTGTGGTTTTGTGCTCTCCTGTGAAATGTGCAACCATCCTTGACTAGAGTCAGTCACTGTGTTCTTCAGTAAGTGCTTGAAGGTGACTCCAAATGCACATCTAAGTCACATTTCTCTTGTCTTGGTGCTCAAGGGAAGCCATCCTGTAGCTGCCGGAGCAAGACTCTCAGTGTCTGTGCATCCTGTTGGACCATGGCTTCAGCTTGTACACTGTGGAATCGGCTTTTTTATCTCCATGTTAGGCAAAGCAAATTTCCAGCCTCATAGTCCTTTGTCTTTCCCTGTGGCTCCAACAATTTGTCAAACAGGAAGTTCAAAGTAACTTACAGCAACCTTGGTCCTCCTTTTTGATTGGTGCCAAGTACAGCATAAACCCTTGTGGAGAACTGTCACCTGTTAACATGGAAATGATTGCACCATGATCAGCAAGGAGGCTGAGAGGACAGGTACTGCCACACTGTAAAGTCTTTCTGGAGCAGCTGCATGTTCAGCCCATTATATGAGAGAGTCACTAAGAGCTTCCTTATTTATTTTCTATTTTGGGCAGTAGGCAGAACTGCAAGAAAGCTAATTCTGAGGGGAGATGGCTCTGCCTGCCTGTATCCCTTCAGGTGTAACTCATCAGGTACAAAAAGTACACAGCATCTCCCAGCACATCCTGCAAACTGTAAGTCATGTCCTGGGAATTTTACCTGTGCTAAGTAGCATCTTCCTCCACAAGTGGTGCTCCTGCAATCAGTGCAGTAGGTTCCTACCTGAGTGAGGAAGTCAGGCAACAGCTGGTCCTCAAGAGCTGTGAGTTAAAAGTGTAACAACCAAGCTGATTTCCATAAAAATGGAAATGACTCAGAGAGGGGAGAACCATATTTGAGTGCAAATGCAAGCAATTAGCTCAAAGCCATTACTGTAATGGCTAGAAAGACTTTTTTTAATTATCATTACTGAAATGCATTAGCAATATCTTTTTTTAAAAATGTAAATATACACAGTACAATCCCATCTATCTGCTGGAGCATAAAGTAACCCCATTTCAGTGGTGCGTGCAGAGGAGTCTGTGGAGACTCTTAACTACAAACAGAACTTTACACAGGAATATGAATGAAGGCATTACCAGGGAGAACTTGAGAAAGGCAACTATGATTAGTACCAACACAAGTATTTGCTCAAATGGAAAGCTGGACTTTCAGAACAATTTCTAGGAATATCTGCCTGGCACTACCTGCCTTCCTGGCCTTGACCTGTGCTGATGGCCCTCTTCCCCAGAGTACTGCTTTTCTCTCCTTCCCCAGCAGAGCCTTTGGGGGATGCCTGGCTCGGGTACAGAACTCACATGTCCCATCACAGGACTTGGCAGCACAGGGGACTTTCAGGGTCCTGGTGGTGTAGGGAGTATGTATTGAATGCAATGGAATCTATCATTCTCAAGGCACTCTTGGACAGCCTTGGATTTTTGTTTAAAGAAAGTCTTAAGTCCTGTCTTGCCACTTCATCTATTCTGTAGTTACATTTGCAACTACATGGTTAAAATAGATGGTCAATGAATGAAAAATATTTTCTGTGAAAATGTGATGAAAGTGATAAGCTTTGGTTTCATTCAAGCTGGCAGTGTGTGGAGGACTTCTCCCTGACTGTGAGTGGAAGGGTGTTGATTATTAGGTTGCTTTTCTCTCCATATTCCTTTTGCCTTTGAAACAAGGAAACAGAAAAAGAGAAAACTCCCAGTTCCATACTATAACAGTTGTTTTGGCTGAATGCAGAGTTCAGCTGAACGTTTTGAAGGCCTGGTGCCCACCTGCAAGGTGGGCTGTGCAGCCCAGTCACCCAGAAAACACTTTCACATCTCCATTGTATTTTTTGAGAGGAACTGTACCATCAGACTGAGGTAGCAGAATGAAGCATTACTTGTATGAGAGCAACTTTAGACACACAGGGGAGGTTCTCAAGCATAATCCAGAGATGATCTGAGGGAGGCACACCACACTGATGTAAAGAAGTTCAACTAGCCATGCAACTCAAACCAGGAAGCATAACTGCAGCCATTCCCAGTGCTGATAGAGTGTAGGACAGCAGGAGAAAGGTTCTTCTGGTGAGCTGGGGAAAATATCTGTGTTTTCTAGGTTTTCAGCATTATTTATGAATTTAGGACTGAAACCGTGCTTCCTTGGAAAATATTTGCATTTGTAGGGTTTTTCTTGGGCAGCCACAGTGGTGGATGCTGTAGGGGTATTGAGTCGTGCTCTTGTGGCTCTGCAGTCCTGCTGCAGTTCTGGAAGAACTTTCCCACTTCTCACAGAATTTGGTAGAAAAATACCTGCGAAAGCACAGCCTTACATTCAGCATTGCCAACAGTTGCAAGTTCCCTGGCAGTATTGTGTCCATGCACAGTCACTGTGTACAAGTGTAGATGTTTTCACACCAGTACTCTGCAAGTATCTGAGGTGTCACTGTGATGAGAAGGCAGTGAAGCATGACAGTCAGCTTGTCTGAAAATACAGGGGTTTTGCTTTATTAGACACTTCAGGTGAAGACTTATAAACCAGCCTCTGCCTTTGAGTACACCATCAGGGTTCTCACCATGGAGGCAGTAGAAAGAAATAGGCAGAAGTGGTGGCTATTTAATCCTGTGTGCAGGAGTTTCCCCTACAGGAAGGTGGTCATTTCATCGTGTTAGGTGCTTGTGGAAGTTCCCTTGTGCACACATGTGCATGTAATCTGTACCTTCCTTCAGAAGCCTCAGGAGAGCTGAACATGGCCTGCAGATGATACAGAAGACATTGTCTGCTGGAGAAACGTGTATCATATTTTATACCTGGATTCAATGAGGTGACAAATGTAAGCCTGTTTTTTATTTTCATGTGGCTGCTGTATTTCTCACAACTGTCTATCAGGGTTTGTCTGACAGAGACAGAAAGTCCCAGGTTGTGTGTTTCAGTTATTTATATGCAAGGTCGCTCTCTGCCATCCTTTCAGAGACATGACTGATGCCCTTAGCCCTCTGCACAAGGTTCATTCATTCCCCTGAAACAGCTCAGGGTGTGGGTGCTTTCAGTTGGGCCGCCTCATGTCTAACAGACCCTTGATTCAGTGGTGCTTCAAAGCCTGTGCCAAATCTGGGGTGTGCAAGCAGCCCCACCAACTTGTGGCTCAGTTCACAGATGTGGCTGATTCTACCAAACCTGCATTATGAACCAACAGAAGACCTTCAGGCAGCTGTGGTGCATGACCCTGTGCAAAGCAAGTCTAACAGCAAATGCTGTTGTTGTTCTAGCACTGCTGTAAGTGCAGAGGGCATCCTGTGACCTGGCATGAGCCTGACAGCTCCTACCCCCAAGATGGGCTCAAAGTCATAGCACTGTGATGCTTTGGTGATAGAAACCTGGGGACATGGTCCTGAAAGGTTCTGACAGCACAAAAAAGAGTGGCACTCCTTGCCTGCAGGAGCCTTGATGGGACATTCATACACTATATAGGCTCATCTCTGAACTCAGGGGCTTTTTTCTAGGATGGGTCCCAGAGAGACAGTGGCTGAGGCACTGTTTGCATGACTGGATGCCCTCAGTTATCCTCTTTCCAATTTACCTTTGTGAGCAGCATCTCCCACTCCTATCATGTTTTCTGTGTGGGAGTGGGAGAGGTAGCAGCCTGGGGCTGTCGCTTTCCTGTGCTTCCCCAGCTGACAGATTCTGAAAGGGCACAAAGCCCTCTCTTGAGCCCCTGGCTGAAGGTGGCTGCCCTGTGTTGTTTAAATGGGATAAGGAGTCAGGGCCAGATGAAGGAACTTCATCTGCTCATTTCATGCACCATGGACCCCTAGAAACAAGATGATGACGCTCACTTCGAGAGGACAACTGTGTGTGGTGGGTCTGCAAGGATTTCAGTGTGACCACTGCTGGAGCAAGGAACACTGCGGTGAAACAAGTAGAGTAGGATTTAGTTAACTTCAGCCAAAGATGGCCATCAGTTACTGACACAGTCCATTAGTGGAGCTGTTTGTTATACCAACTTAATCGTGTTTTCAGAAAGAAAAGGGGAAAAATAATCAATATGCCTAGTTCATTTTAAAACAATAAATAACCACAAGTCTCTCCCCTGTCTAGTATATAATATTGCTATCAGCTGGGAGAGTGAAAAGCAGCTGTTTGGCCAGTAGAATCAGGCACTGTGGATCTCTCTGAACTCTTTTCCTGCATCCAGGTGCCAAGAAGAGACCTCACTCCTCCAAGGGGGTGCATGGAGCAGCTGCAATACCACCACTGTCTAACCTGAGCTTTCACACCTGCCATTTACTCCTTGCTGCAAGCTGAGCTGCTTTTCCTGTTCCAGCTATTTTAGCACAGCAGATCCCAGCACTCGCTGTCCCAGTCCGTAGCCATGGACATTATTTCTTCTATTCCAGCATGACCAGCAGGTCGAGAGAGAGGTATAAGGTAGAAATTCATTACTGTGAGGGTAGTGGGACACTGGAATGGGGTGCCCAGAGAAGTTGTGGGTGCCCCATCCCTGGCAGTGTTCAAGACCAGGATGGATGGGGCTTTGGGCAACCTGGTTGTTGTGGTTTAGGAATGGCTCTTCCTAATTTAATGCCCTCTCCCCCACCCTGTGAGACTCTCCCAAATCACACACAGCTCATTTGCTCTCCTTCCCCTGAGGAAATCATGAAAGATTCTGGGTTGAGATAAGAACAATTTACTGGAAACACCAATGAGATAAGGGAATAAACAGTAACAGCAACAATATCAATGGCAACAATGTGAAAGAGAGGGTGATTTACATGCAGAAATATTCACCAAGCCATGGACAGTGAAAACCAATATTGGACCATACCCTCCACAAGCCCATGCTTTGTCCCTACTGTAAGCTATGCCCACCTTCTTCTGAAAGCGGGAATCCTTTCTTTCCACCCTCTGACAGTGAGGTGAGGTGGTGTAGAATGACAACCTGACATGCCCTCACTTCTCCAGGTTCCACCCCCTCACAGCTAGTGCAAGAAAATTAATTCTGCCCTGGACGAAAACCAGGACATAGGTCTAGTGGAAGGTGTCCCTGTTCATGGCAGCGAGGTTAGATTAGATGATCCTTAAGGTCCCTTTGAACCCAAACCATGCTATGATTTTATTAATTGTATCTGAAAAGAGAATCTAAATCAGAAACTGCTTCATGCAAAGATTGTGAAGGCTGTAAGTAAAACCTTGTCTCAAAACTTGGATCATTTTTTTGCTTTTTAGTACAGGGGGCAAACACATGCCCTGAGAAACCATGGTGAGGTGGAGAGGGTGGGCAGGAACCATCAAGCCCAGACCCCCAGAGCAGACCACCCTGTGCATGAACCAACCATGTAGTCCAGAAGAGATCAGAGCTCATTTCTCCTGTATACCCTCCTGTAGCACAACCCATGGTATGGGAAATATGATAATGACTATAAAACATGGGGTATTTCTTTTTGTGGTGCTTGAAGAGTGCAATTTTACCACTATTTGCTTTCACACATTTTTTTCATGAGTCTTCTGTAGTTCTTGAAAATTCATGGGTTTGGCTGGGAAATCAAATGATTAATAAGAACAAACTACAGGCATTTTTTAAAATTATCTGATAGATTTCTAAGTCTCTTTCATCTCATTGTAAACAGAAGGAGAAGAAATGCCCACAAAAATAAAATGAAAGCTGAAGATCTAGGTGGTAGACCTTTAAGACACACTGTAAATATTGCAGAAATTATGATGAGCTTAGAGCAGTCTCTGAGAAAAATCTGTCTAGTGAAAATACAGCCTCTCAAAGATCAGGACCATAATTTAGTCATGTGTGGAGAAATATGCTGTAAGTGCTTAACAAATTATAAAAAATAATAATAACAATTAATAATACATGAAACCTGAAAAAAAAGATGAATCACTGCATTAGAGAACACAATAAAAATCTTTTGTTTCTTGTCAGGGATCCTGTTCTGACAACTGTATCTGCTACAACCACATATGCTGGAAAAATGCTCTGAGATAGGGCTGTTATTCAGATTTACAAACTGGTTGATTGGAATCTGGCCTGCAGCATGACAGTCTCATAAATCAGTGATGAAACCTTGCTCTGCACAGCTTCCTGAGATGTGAAGCAAGTGCCATCTTTGTAGGGGTAGAGAATGGCTTGGCTGTATGGTGCTGGTGTGTCTGGTCCTGGGAGGGACGGAGCAATGTATGTGGGAAGAAACTGGTGTCACATGGGGTGGGAGGGTGTCAGTCATGGAGAAGACCAACTCCTGGTCTCCAGATCTGTACAGGTAATTGAACAGAGAAGTGTTTTCCTAGTGTTTTCTGTGTGAAAATGAACCAGCTCCCTGTGGACTTGCCAGCAGACACAGGTGCACGTCCGTGTCCTCTGGCCGGCTCCGGGTGCTGCCCTGAGACAACTGCTTGTCTCCCAGGATGTACAAGCAGGAGCATCCTGCCTGCTCAGATCAGGGTGCATTTGTCCTCATAGTGAGTTTAGCATCCACATGGGAATGCACAGAATATTTTGTAGATGATGGAGATCACTCCCCTGCCTGGAGCTTCAATTCTCAGAGCACTGATTCCAGGGAGAGTAACGTGTTGCTGCTGCCGAGCGGAGGGAATGTCTCGCCTTTGCCAGCAAAGGAGAAATCTCAGCTAAACAGCTAGAAAGTCTGCCTAGGGCATGCTTGAAGGCAGAAAAAGCCAAAGGTGTTTGGAAACCTTGGATGTGTGGTAGCATTTCTCTTTCAACTTTTAGAATCCTTTTACAGACACATTTCTACATGATTGTTTACTCTGAACTGAACAGATCTGTACACTGGAGATCAATTTTTAGTTATAGAAAGGTTATTTTTCTTATCTTGAAAATATAAAGGAGGCATAAAATAGTAATAAATCACCCTTTTTACTGTGTGGAATCCTCTTAATATTGCCGAAGTGATAGCAATTTGCCTAAGTATAAAATGAGACTTAAATATAAATTGCATACTGTTGTTCTCTTAAGCTCTGTCATCTTCTCTCAGAGTGAGATCTTGAAATGTGGATCCATTCTTCAGTGTTTACAAACTGCTCAGCATGCATGGCAGGCTACTGTAAACATGTAATAAATAAGTACAGCATGACAGTTTACAACTCTAGCTTCACAGTTTTAAAGAGACAGTGGACACAATGGCCAGCTCGGGGCTCCATATATTTTAAACAGACAGAACTTTAAAAAAGAAATTATCCATATAAAAGGTACTGCAGAAGATTTCTAACCTGACTAGTGAGATAGGGAGACTTTCTCACATCTCTTCTCATTTCTCGCTGAAACTCTTATTTTTCCTTTTAGAAAATATGCCATAATTACAAAATTGCTCTTTTCTTCAATGCAGTCCTTATGCAGCCTTTCAAATATGTAGAGAAAAAGTTCTTTAAGTATTTCTGTTGCTCTTACACCACAAGTAGACAGAAAGCACTTTTGCCTCAGTCTTTGATGGTGTTTGCACATAACAAGGTGTTAAAGCCCTAATTTATTATTTTTTTTAAAATAGAAATGGAAACCTTCCTGTACCATTCTTTCCACTTCATCTTTTCCTTCTTTTTACCCAGGAAAATTTCTTTGCCATTCCTGTCCTTGGGGTGACCTTTACATTAGGATCTACTCCAGGCTCCTAATACACTCTTGCTGTGTATTTCTGCTCACAGCTTCAGGGCCTTTTAACATAAGATGGTGAAACCAGTAATAGAAGGGATATCAAATATTGTCACTATTATGAATGTTTACTGCAATTTCTCATGATGATGAAATATAGCTATTGATAGAGCAACAGCACCTAGGAGACCCTGTCTCTGGCCAAGGTCAATTTGGCCAATCTTTGCACAAACACAGGACAAAATGCCAAGTATTTCTTCTAAATGGAAAAAAAAATATAAAAATCTGAGTTTATACAAGGCAGTACAACACAGAGAGGGGTGGCACGTTGAAGCTGATACAGTCAGTGTGGTTTCAGCATGGTGGGAAGGAGAGGATTCTTCTCCTATGGAAGAGCATTTCTCCTCGTGAGCTGAAACTTGGAACAGGAAGGTTTTTCCATAATGGACTGGAAGAGAAAATCTGCTGCATATAAAAGTAGTCAGGACTTAAATTCCACTGCACCTGATGAGAACATCTGTCTCTACCTAGCATTGTTGTGCTTACCTTGGTCCCAATTACTCAGGGATTTCTATGCAACCTCTTTATCAGCTCTTAACTGTACTTGAAGGATGAAAGAGAAAGTAAAAAATTTCTAGGTCGTTTCCATAGCTATACCTCCTTTCCCATAATCTGAATGACAATTTGACACCCAAGTTTCTATTGTCAGCTGTTCCTCTGAGGGGATGAGGGAAGAAAAATTTCGTGAGGTTTCCAATTACAAGTGTAATGATCTCCGCGCAACAGAGAGCAATATCTGTCTAACACAGACAGATTGGAACAGAAGATGAGGAAGAAGAATAATAGAAATGGGAGCGTGACACATACATACAGAGATGCTTCTGACATCTATCCCCCCAACGATCCTCTGTCATTATTTGCTGAAAAACTCAATTTGCTTGTTTGGAGATGAAAAAAGAGAAAACGTCCAAAATCCAGAAGCAAAGAACTGTGTGGCTGAAGAAGGGGACTGTTCTTTCCTCCTATCATTTCGAAGATTTTCGGAAAGCTGATTCCTTTGACATGAAGCATCAGCTGGACATCCTTGTGGGTATCTGACAGCATCTAATTCCTAATGTCAGGTAGCAATTGGCATTTTTGCTGGTTTAGTCAGCTCTTGAACCTGACTCCTGTCTCAGCTCTGTTATGACTAGTGAAATTAGGCCCTTATTCTGCATTTTCTCTGGTGCTGCTGTGGACAGACCATGATACATTTTGGGCTGTCAGGTTATGTATCATCTTTACCAGTTTCTCTAAATGAAGGGAACATTTGCCCATGTCTGTAAAGAATATGATCAGTGTGGTGAAATTGGTGCTGTGCAGAAGGATGGAGTCCCTTGTTTTGTCACCTGTGGCATTTTTTGGCTTTGTTTCGAAAACAAACAAAATCATCAAACTTTCCTCTTTATTAATTTAGCCTTTTTCCTGCTTCCTGGGGAGATTTTTTTAACCAGGTCTTACAGGCTGATTGACTTATCAGATGCAGTTGTAGGTGATAAATGGATGTCTTATAAAACTGATTAGTGCAACTAGCAGAGATGCCAGGCACAGCACAGTTTTACCAGAGTCAGTCACGGAGAATGGTTATCTCCTTAGAAACTGGGCTTTCCTGAGTTTGTTGTAACATTTCGTTTGAATCTGGGTGGGTCTGTTCCTAAAATCCCTGATCCTGGTGTAGAGGGGCTGTCCCTACCTGTGATGAATGTTTATGCTGTAGAGCTGTAGGTGTGCTCAGGGACAAGGGCAAGAGGTGCCTTTCAGATTTCAGCTGCCTCCAAGGAGGCACATACACAGATAGGTCCTGCCCCAAGGAAGGGAGGATAGAGTGACCATCAACTATCTTGATATCTTTTGGACATCTTGGAGTAGATAAAGGCTCTGGCACAAAGTAAATCTATTCCCTTTCCTCTGCCTGATTTGATCCTACTTGGTTTTTCTACCTGCCTCCATAAAACCTCTCATGGCACTGTCAAGTGGCATCATCCCCATCCCAATATGTATCCGCCTTCAGCAGCATTCTTGCAAAGTGGCTTGTCCTGCAGTGGCTGGAAATAAAAAGGAAGGATACTGCTTAGCTTACTTTTCCTTGAAGTTTATTAATGCTTTGAAGATGTTTTCCAGCTTGTTTCCTGAAGTGTGGTGAATTCCAGGTGTTTTTATCCTTTTTTCATCATCTCACAGTTGAGTTGCTCTTTGCCTGTTGGTTCTTTCTTTGCAGACAGCCCGGGTGATCCTGGCAAATCAAGCCAATGTTCTACCACTTTAAAAAGTTGTTTTGTGGACTTCGATGCTCATTGCAGTTTGGGAAATGTGCTGAACCAGGCTGGTAGAGGCAAAGACTAGCAGTGTTTCTGTCAGAAAGACTCTCTGGAATAATTACAGCTCTCTGCATATAGTGCATATAGTGACCAGCCCCTCTCACTGCACGTGCAAATTTCAGGCATGTGGAGTGACAGCAGCTTTAGGCTCCAGCTGAAGGACTGGGATGCACTTTTCCTCATGTTTTAGTTAAGTGGAAAAGAACAGCTCAGCAGATGGTGTGGCTTGAATCTTGTCTTGCAGGAACAATAAAAGCCATGATCTGGGGTCTGTCTCTGCTGGAGTGTTTCAGATGCTGACCTGGAATATACATCAAACTACACCAGCGTCCCAACAGTGACTGTTGGATTGTATTTAGGCAAGTGGTGGTTGCCAGGGGCCAGGAGTGGTGCACATAGTTGGACAAGTGGATTTGGCAGCCAGGAAGGGGCAGCTCAGCCCCAGGGGTCATAGGAGGTACTGAGCTGTATTTTCTGCTTAGAAGAGTTCAAGCACCCTCTGAACTGGTTAAAAATTTGTTTACTGCTACCAAGGCAAGTACAGCCTAAATGATCTGATCTTTAAAGATGGCATTTTGGCTCCAGCACGTAGCCTTGGTTAAAATGCATAGACTTCTGGGCTGGTAGGGTGCTGCTGGGAACAAATTTGTTTCAGACTTTGTCCTGTACTGCTGTGAGCTCAACACAGCCATGATGTGCAGTGCTGGAAAAACAGGGAGGATTAATGGAAAGTGAAAGTGATTCAACCCTAGGGACTGAGAAATTCTCCTCTAATGCCAGTTTTCCAGCTGAGCAGCACCTTGACTTTAGTGGAATTACCCCTGACTCATACCAGTGAATATAAAGGTTCTGGAAAAACACCAAACCAATGTGGATTTTGCATCTGACTTAGCCTGCTGTTCATGTTTTAATTTTCTGATATCAAGTGTGTCTTGAATGCCAATCCTATTTTCTCTCAAATCCCAGAATGCAGATTTGTGGAAATAGGGCTTGGATTTGAGCCCTCATCTCTGACAGCAGTATAACTTCAGCATCTTAAAGAAAGCATAAGCCTGAACAGCTAGTGTTACTGAGGACAAAAAATGAAATCTGAAGAATTAGGTGTTAGGTTTAGGATAAGGCTGGAGACTGGAATGATGAGAGGTTTACAAGCCCAGCTTGCTTTGTTAATAGGTCTGGAGATGGGACATCAATTCTTTTAATCTGATTTGTGCTCTGGTTATGTTCCTTTAAGAAAAGCAACGACGCAGAGAGAGACTGTAGAGTTTCATCACCACTGATGGGGTCTTTGCTGTGGGTGTTGTTATTCTGATCAGCTTTGACATCGTATAAAATAGCACTTCAAGTAAATCCAAGAAGCTTTTCAGAATTCATGAGGTTTAAGTCGAAATAATTACATTTATTGATCTCCAGTATGTGAAGAAAATTTCCAATTTATTGCAGAGCTCTTTGGTGTTAGACCTCAAATTAGGCTATGTCAGGAATTCCTTTTTTTTTTTTCCATCTCTGTTTTCTGATGCTTTTGTTTGACATGAGATTGTTCACCTGATAATAAACGTTGTCAAAACTGTTGTTGCTGAGCAGGTAAACTAGGATGCCTCAAACAAGCCCCAGGGATGGCAGACTGTCTATAGCACCAAGGGGAGGAGGGAGGATTTTGAGTCAGCTGTCCACATCCCTGATGTTGTGCTCCCCACTCTGCCACGGCCTCATGGCAGGAGCCTGAGTTGCTAATTGCTGAATCTTCTCTTGAGGATAAAAAGGGAACTTTCTCTAGTTACTTCCTCTAGTTCAGTGAGTTAAAGCCCAGGTGCTTGGAGGTTCCCAAATGCACCCTGTACCCAGAGGCATCTTCTCTAGGAAAAGGAGGCTGCTATTCCTGCTGCTTATACCAGAACTAAAGGGGAATCACCAGTATGGCTTCAAGGTGACTAGAAGATCCATATATCCTGTGTATACATCTAGGTAAATTCCCAGGGCCATCTTTGCTGGCCAAACTGTAGCTTTGTAGTCAACCACTGGAGATCAGCCCAACACCTCTACCTAGGGCCCAGGGTAGGTGGTAGGGTCTGTCTGGAGAACTCTGCTTCTGGACATACATCTTTCTCCTTCTGAAGGTAGGTCAACAGGCTCCTGACAGAGAAAAACACTTACTGGGGGCTGTGCTGTAAGCATGGAAATTTTCCAGGTGCCTAAAACAAGCATATACAGAGTTTGCTGGCTCAGAAGTTCAGAAACCAAAGTTGATGTGCTAGAAAGCCATGGCAAAAGCCACAGGGGTTTCTTACTATACACTAATATACTCTGAAACATATATGGGCTTTCAGTGGCAGAAAGCAAGGTTTTCACAAGTTTCTGCTTGCTGTTTCTTGCTGCTGGGCTCTGCAGTGAGCCCTTGGGCTCCCCGTGTTGTTCCTGCTCTGGTCTGACAGTGCTCATGGGAAGAGCATCCCAGTGCCCCGGGGCCACCCAGCTCCGTGCCTCATCCTTCAGCAGGGTACTGTGGGCTTTGCCAGGGATGGGGAGTGACCCAGCTGGGCGGCAAGGGGACATTTGTGCTGAGGGCTTTCTGTGAGACTGGAAAGTGCTGCCAACAGTTTAATAAATTATGCCTTTCTTCAAATACACCTTTAAATTTAGATCTCTGTTTAATAAAGCAGTCCTCACATGTTCTTTCAGGGCACATGTATTATTTAAAAAACATTTATAAAGGATTAATGTACTCTGGAGCCCCACTGACACAAATCTCTATCATTTCCAGTGCCAAAAGCCAAAACAGTCCAGCTTATTCTAAGAAACCCTTTTCATCTGTGTATTTATCTCTAAATCTGGCAGTGGGAAAAATGCTAGACTTACAATATTTGTTTATCGACAGGACTCTTGCTTATCCAGTAAACAGGGATGACACAAGCAGTGATACTGCTGTCTCTCCTCTGCTCAGCCTAACCTTTCTGTTCTGCAGCTTTCTGTTTAGCATATTCGCACAGGGGATCTCAAAGCTTCTGATCAATTTGTGCTGACTTCTGCCACCTTTGACTGTGCAGGCTGGTTGCCTGTACCCCCAGTGTCCTGGGTACAGATTTGTAAATTAGGATATGTGTCTGGTTTTTTTTGCAAAGGGCTTGCTCTATCTGCAGATGTCAACAGCTAGAGGGATCTTGCAGATGGAGTGCTTATTATTTTTACATGGCAGATAGTTGTGCAACAAGGAGCAGCAGAGCTGGCTCCCTCCATGACCCACAGTGGCTCTCAGTAGCTGCCCCTCTGTCCTGACAGCTGTGGCTGCTGGGCAGTGTTGTCCTTCATTTAGCTGGAGCAGGCAGCATTTCCAGCTATGGCTCATCCTTCTCATCCTTAAATCTGTGGAAGTGATGACTGAAGTCACAGATGCTGGACTTAAGCTTTTGTTAGGAACAGCAATTCATACCAGGAGAGGAACAGGAGGTTTGAATCAGGCTTTAGACATTGCTGTTCTTCTGGCACTCTTCTGGAGGATGGACTTGTGTCAAAAACACTTCCTTCAGATGCTCAGGGCCAGCACAGCCTTGCTGGGCAATGGGAGGATGATGGAGACCAACTCCCCTCTGTGCTGCCCTCCGAGCAGCCCCTGTGCAGCCCCACTGCTCTGCTGTGGTTGTGCAGCAGGTGTTGGTGTGCACCAGGGCTCCCCCTCCTCTGGCTGACCTTGCTCCCTCTCACCAGAAGAGCTGCTTTGTTAGGCAGAGGAGGGACATGGCAGGACAGCCAAGAGATCAGGTTTTTTACACAGCTGAGTAGAGAGGTGAGTTGCACCTGTGGTCTCACCCCACAGAAAGAGATGGTCAATCTCCCAGCCTTTCCGAGCCTGGCCAGGGATCTCCATCCCAGTGTGTGTGTCTGTTTCTGCACAGGGGAAGGGTGACAGCTCTTCAGCTGCTAGCTGGGCTCCATCTCAGCTGCTTGCCTGGCTCCCTATGTCGGGGGAAGTTGTGGGGGCAGGAGGCTGGAGAGATTTCTCCTCACCCTCAGCATTGCAGAAAGCAGCCGCTCATTAACAATCAAGGTTTTGCTGGCACCTAAGATCTTTGCAAATTATTGTTGTGCACCACTCCTCTCCTGCCCTTTCCTTTCTCTGTGCTCCTTCCCCATGGCCTTTGATTCAATAAATCAAAGCTTAGTGCCAAATCTTGTTACATTCCAGCTTCCCTGTTATTCCCTCTCTGCCCTTTGGGAGATGAAAGCTTGGAAATGTGTATAATAATGAGGGTTCTGAGATGGGAATAAAAGACATGAGAAATGTAAACTAGGATGATGATCAAAGATGATGCATTAGCTCTGACGAGGATCTATATTGTTGCTAATAGGGTGGCCAAACCAATACAGGATGACAGAAAAAAAATCCCTGTGGTACTGCTGATAAAATCTCACTTTTCATTGGGAGGAAGGTGAGAAAAGACTGTCGTAGAAAGGGATCTGTGATATTTTCACTTTTCTTCATGGAAGAGAGATAATCTCGGTTCCTGAGGCAGCTGAAAGATTAGTGAAAAATATATAGTTAGGCTTCCGTTGAAAATAATAGGAGTATTCCCATTCTTTCATATTTGTTTTGTAATTGAGAAATACAAAATAGCATTAATTATTTTTGTTTTATCATTTATTAGGTAACTGCCATCTTTAAAACTTGACAAAATAACAAGTTTTTAATTCTAAATTTTTGACTTTTTTCTCTCCCGTTCCCTTGTTTTTTTCATTTTCATTGTCCCATTTTTTTCTCTCAATAGACCAAAGGGAAAATAATAGAGAAATGAATTAAGCTTGTATTAAGATCTAAGGCAGGTATGATGAAAGACTGTATAGTTTTTAAAAATTTATATTTGAAACAACAAAACACTCAAAAGAGAAACAAAGGTAATTTTGTGTTTGAAACCTGTTTCTATCACCTTTTTCTAAAAAATAGCATTCTAGTTTTGCAGATCAGAAAATTCTGTGTTGTTCACGATCTCCTCTGATGCATGCTCCCTTAGTTTTTGTCTTTTCTGCAGCTGTCTTCTACATTTTCAGCTGCTTCAATTCACACCTAGTGCAGAGCCTTGGATCCCAGACACTAGCCCAGCCCTCACAGAAGTGGGACAGCACAGAGAGATTTCCCCATTATTTTAGCAGAAAACAATGGGCAAGAGTTGCCGAAATGAGACCAAATTCCCCTTGAGTTTGCATTCCCCTGTGTCCTGAAATACATGCCTTTAACTTCTCAACTATTCCCTGTCTGATGTCTCAGCATTTGCATTGTTTTTTATGAGCTAATATTTTGTTGAACACTTTATTGAATTGTGGCTTTTTGATTTCAGACCATTTCTCCAATTTATTGACACTACTTTGAATTCAGATCCTGTTCTACAAATGTGCTCTTAAGCTGGAGTGATGAGCAGATTTTATAATTCACTCTCTGCTCTTGTTTCAGTTACCGACGAAGAGCTGGAACAGATCCAGGACTGGGTCAGATTCTTTTGGGATCCAGATGCGATTTCAGACTGGCAGTTAATCACTGACACTTTAGTGTTTGGTGTTGTCTTTTTGTTAGTTAGTTTGTTTTCTTTTTGTTTTTGCCTGTTTGTTTCCCTTGTTTTGTGTTTTTGTGTGTGGTTCGTTGGTTGTTTTTGTTTGGTTTTTTGTTTGTTTTCCCCCCCATTTGTTTGTTTTCATTTTTTCTCCCTGGCTGCACTGACAGGCAATTTCATGCAGGCCAGTGGCTCCCACCCCATCAGCTGTGAAATACTGATGAGCACAAAGCCATAGCAGGTGGTCTGCAGGTGCTGCAAAGAATTCTTCCTTATGAATGTTTGCCTATTAGAAGTTTGATGGTAAGGCCAGACAGTGTTTGCAAGGGAGTTTATATCTGGTTATACTCAAGGATCCAAACAGCTAAAATTTCTGCTAAGCTGGATTGTATTTCCTTGGTTGGCCATGTGGGACAATATTGAGTGCTCTGCTAAAACATATATCTGAACTACTTCCTCCTTACTCTCCTTACCTTGTCAAACACAAAATTAGATTTTTCTGGAATAAACAATGGACTTATCATGCCTTTTGTTGAAATGAAGAACTGAAATTATTTTTACTTGATAAATTCATTATGCTGAGCTGGTTTTTTTGTCAACTGGTTTTCCTTTGAGGTTTTTATATATTGATCAGGTAGCAATCTCTGCTAGGGTTTTTCCAGGGAGACTGACTAGTCAACATTTTCCCATGTTCCCTTTCCCCCTTATTTTAAATAGATATTGTATTTGCCCTTCCTGTGTCTCCAGAGATCTCTTCCAAGGCCTGAATTTTAGGGAAGATTGCTGAACAGATCAGATATTCTTACAACTGGTTCTTTCAATGCTTGAGGCTGGATTTCAGAATACACTGATAATTTTACCATATCTCAAGATTTTTTCTTTCTGGCCTGTATTTCTGTCCCCTTGTTCAAATTAATTTTTGAAGTATGTTATAGAGCCTGAAGCAGAGATGGATTAAGCTACTTCACCCTTCTCTATATCAGCCACAGTTTCCTCTTTTCTTGTTAAGTAATAGCCTGTATGTGCTCTTTTTCTGCCTCTGCTGATAACCTAACATTTGTACTTGTCGCTTGATGCTCATTACTAATTGTAATTAAATTTCTGCTTTTTGCATTTCTGATTTTTATGCTGGTTCTTTGCTTTATGGTCTAGTTTTCACTTCTTTGCTATTTTCTTTTTGATTTTCAGGTCCCTAAAGGGCTCTTGACACAGCTATAATGGCCTTTAATTCAGCTTTCTATGTTTCTATCACAATAGGATAGGTTGCCATTGTGCTTTAACATGGTTTATCTCAGTAATGGCAAATTTCTTTTTTCTCCTCTATGCTTAAATTTTGTTCTTAGGAGACCTTATCTGCCATGTTGCTGAATCTCTTGGAGTCTGGGAGGGAGAGTTTGCATTTTCCTTGGGCAGGAGCACTTCATGTTCTTTGAGGCTAATTCTGCCTCAAAGAATATGAAGTGCCAGCATGTCAGAATGACTGCACCCAAATGACTTCCCAGCTGAGATTTTTAACTAGTAGCTGCCTACTGATTGCAATCAAGCCTAGAAAAGTGGCTTGGTCTGCCAGCGTCTTCCTTCACTGTTTGAAACAAGTCCCCCGAGCACTTGAACAGTCTGGCATACTGTCTGTTCCTGCTCTACTCCTTTTCTAATGCTTCTAATACCAGATGAATATTGCTGCTTTCTGCCAGCCACAGTTCTGCCCCTCTGCTGCCTCTGGTAATTTATAAACACAGAAAAGCCAAGCTTCAGCATCTCCTTGGTGAGACAAGTGCAGTAGCATTTTTTCTTGATCTCAGCCTTAATCTTGTCTTTGTTTCATTTAAGGAAGTTGGTTTTGGTTTGTTTTTGTTTTTTTTCACTTTGGAGTCAGGTTATGTTCAATCCCCTGTCTCCAAAAAAAGTTTTCATTCTGCTTATAAGAGGCTCCCACTCTTTCTCTCTACTGCTTGTGCTCCCTGAGCGTGTGCAGGCACTGCCTGCCCTCGTGGCTCCCTCAGCCATCATTTCACATCCTCCAAGAAGCAGCTTCTCCTCCTTTTCCTCACCAGTAGGTTTTCTCACCTTTCCAACTAGTGGGTTGCTTTACCAATCCAGAGAAAGGCACCCACAGGAGGGCAGGTGAGTGCTCAGGATTGTACTTTCGCTGCATCCTTCTCCATGGTCCTGGGAGCAAAAGTAGGTCCTGGACATAGCTAAAGGACAGTATATGAATCAAAGCTGTTAACAGTTTTTCACACACAGTAGTAAAAATCCCCGGGATTTTAGTGTCTGCCATAAAATTTATTGATTTCCAATAAACTGAAAATGCTTTGGTTAAAAAACAGCTGCTTTTTGTTTTTCACTCTTCCTTCTCCTGTCCTGGAAAATGTCCAGTAGTTGATGACTTTTTGAATAACATTCTTCAAGCATAGAGAAAAGAGCATTTTTTGGGAAAAAAAAAAAAAAAAGCCCATTTTTCTATAAAATGATTTTTATATAAAGTATTTAGTGGATGATATAATTTAATGATTTCCCTCTACAAAATGCAATTTACTCCTCTTCTTTTTCTTTATCTTCTCTTCACAGCTTCCCCAGAAGCTGTGATCCTGCAGATCCTGTGACGTTATCAGCTGCATTTACAAAAAGTCTGGTATATACATTTTTGCCATTTTCATTCTCAGTTTAATTTTTTCCCTGAGCATATTAATATGGGCAATTATCTTTATCTGGGAGCAAGGAACTAAGAAAAGAAGAAATAAAAATCTCGGGGCTCACATGATCTGAGGCAGCAGCAGCTGGTGGTTTTGGTTGCTGAGGCTTTTGGTTGGGTGTCCAGCATATTGGCTGAGGTGCTGTTCATTAAATGAGCAGGACAGAGATCTGGACATCACTCTGAGCTGCAGTTGAAATATTAACAAAAACTATACCGGGCATGGACTCTCCCTGTCCTCTTTTCCAGGCTGTAAGTGCATGGAGAAGTCAAGGTAGCTGTGCTGGCATGGCAGGTGTCCCAGTGCTCTCATACTGCCATCCTGTCTGGGGCCAGGGGACACAGATGTGACAGTGAAAGTGCTTATTCTTTTTTTCATTTTTATTGCAGGTTTAACTTCTTCATAGGTTAGTAAAGTCTCATTTTGAGCTCTGGCTCTAATTTTGTCAACAACAGCTGGCTTTTCTCTTTGCCAATGACACTTTGTGCCTCTGAGAAATACCAACCCCTGAGAGATACTGGCCAGGGGGTAACTCCCTTTTGAGCAGCCCACAGAGAGCTCTGAGCTTCCTCAGTCTGAAAATTAAACAGTGGGATGCTGGTAGCTGTTCTGCTGGCAGGTTTTGTTAATGATGAAGAATTACCTATTATGCCAGCGTTGGGTGGCTTTGACAATTCCATTACATATTACTAATAGTGTTATTAATACATGGCAGCTTCTCCGTGACTTCTGAGCACTTGTGTGTGTATGGATGTGTGAGTGTGTGTGGGTGTCCGGGGCAGGCAGCAATGGAGACAGCAAATCTGTTGTCAGAATGCAGCAGCCACTGCTGTCACCTCTCCCATGGGGAGACTATGCCGGGAGTGCCAGTGAGGCTGGCAGGGAAAGGCCTGGCTCTACCTTTCCTGGGAGCAGAGGCATGAGTGAAGCTGGCTGATGGGGAAGATGCTGATCTCTGGTGCTGTGGCACCCTCCTCTCCTGCCAGAGAGGTCCATCTGTGACTTGGGAGACTGATTCCTGGATCCTCATGTCATTCATCCTCATTTCTGCTCCCCTTTCTTCTCTCCTGGTCTTTACACTTTTAGACCACAGCCAAATAATTCAGTTTCTGGAACAGGTTTAAGTGTTAGAGCTCCTCCCAGGCACAGCCTAAAGCAGTGGCTGACTAAATAATGGAGGGTGGAACTGCTTTGCTTTCTCAGCAGCATTTTAGCTCAAAGGATTAAAAAATGAAACAAAATTCTTGTGGTGCTATCATAATGCAAAAGACATTGTTATGGCATGCATGCAGCTAGTGCAAAATTGATCTCCATTCAGGGCTCCCTGGAGATCATATGCATGCAGACTTGAGAGGAAGGGAGACATGGGATTAGGGGGAATGCAAGCCAGAACAATTTGGAATGCAGTGATGTAGCTAGTCTCTTCCCAGAGGGGCAGCTCAGCCACCCCACAGGCAGCCTGCTCTAGTGACCTCCTGCAGCCCCGTAGTGTGGGGCAGCTCCTGCCCAGCAGGTCAGGCAGGTATCAGCAGTGCAGAAAAAAGGGGCAGGGACTGCTTTGGTTTTGTTTGTCTCAGGGAGGGAGAGAATGTGGAGCAGCCCTACCTCTAAGAGGGCTGGAGTCCCTAAAAACCTGTTGAGGCAAGTATCAGAAGTCTGTGTGTGTGTCCACCCCTGCCTCTCCAGTATCTGCACAGTCTAATGTGTTTGGATTTAACTCTGCAAGAGGCAGAAAATGTGGAATGTGTCTGTGGCACCCAAAGCACTTTATTTATACAGACCCCCTTATTTTCCTCTTTACCTGCCTACTTTTCCAGATGTTTAAGAGCAAAAGTCTTCCATACAGTGCTTCAGATGAGCAGCACCAGGGCATTCCATTCCTGCCCAGCCCCTCAGGGGCTTCTATCCTGCAGTGTGAACCCTGATTTCAATGCTTTGCATTACTGTTGTCTGCCAATCAGGGAGCAGAACTCCTCTGCAGTGCAGGATCAGCAGCTTTGTGCCCAAAACAGTTACTGTCTTGGGCTGCCTTCAGTGCTCCAGCACTTTCTGGGGTTGTTGGAGTCCTATGGAGGCCAAGGGTATAGCCCTCATTTGATCTCCTGGCCTTTCTTCCCATCCCTCTTACAAGCAACTGTCTTCTGCTGTCTTGTGCAGTGCTGGGAGTAGGTGTAAATATGTCAGACCACTTAATTGTAGGCTGGCCCCTTCTCTTCATACTGATGAGCCAGAACAGGATGAGAATTATTTTCCCCTAGCATTAGTCTCATCTTAAAATACATAGGAAGAAGTTTATGAAACTTATCAAAAAACACCTCCTTCTCGTTTTCACCCTCTACTTCCCAATGTTTTGAATTTAAACCATCTGGAGAAGAAATATGTGTAGAAATACCTTGTGCATCAGTGCAGGTGAATTTCTTTGTGTTTTGAAAAATGGAACAATTCTTTCCTACAGCTATTGATTGTCATTCCACATCTATGCTGTCCTCCTAACTTCAAATCAATTTGTGCTTTACCAGGCTTTTTCATGTCATCTTATGACAAAATGCTAACTTTTCCCCTTAAAGGCTATTTATCTCTGTCTCTTTGTAAGGTCAGTGAAAATCACTGTACTCTGGCTCCCTAAAAGTAATCCATCTGGTGGAGGAAATGATGAGGTAGTATTATGTCTGGCAGTCTTTTTAAACAAGTCCTCAGAAACATAAAGAAAAACGTGATAGGCTTGGTCAGGGAGGGGGGAATTGAGGATGTTGCAAAAGTCAAGTTTGGAAGCAATCAATGGGAAGATTGGAGTTTGTATTCTGGAAATGTCCCCGCTTCTGGAATCTGTTTACAGATATTTTCTGCTGCTACAAGGTGGGGATGGAATTATTCAAGCAGACTCCCAGGTGGTGGATGGCCATGAGTCTGAATTGGAAGGATAATTTATCTCCTCTGCCACTTTGAAGCCTTTTAACCTGGGGGAGATCCCTTGTCTAATGAAATTAATTGAATGTGTCTGCAGTCTGGGTACTCCATCTGAATTTAAGTTTTAGCAGTTTCCAGGTATCCACTCTTGTCCAACAGACCCAATGCCAGCATAGCATGTGTCATGCACTGCTCCAGGCTCACACAGAATAAAATCTCCAGTACAGAAACAGCCTCCTGCTGTCTCTGCCACTGTGTGTCTGAGCTGCCACTGAACTGCATGACTGCAGTGCAGTCAAAGGATCAAATGCAGTTAGAAAAAGTTATAGAAGAAATTGTAACAGGCTATTTTTAAGTGCAGAATGATAACGCCACAGAAAACTCCTGAACAGCAGGTTGCCAGAATGTAGGAGAGTGTTTTTGGGAAAGGGTTACTCTGTTTTCATCCTCCTCTTATGCTGTTCACCTCAGTGTTAGTTATTGGCAGTTAGAGAAAAACCACTGGAGCAGTTTAATCTTTGGCCTGACTAGGAATAGCCATTTTTGCACCTGCTGCTGGCTCAGGAGAGTCCAAAGCTCTTGGTGGAAACCACATATCAAACATACGTCTCTGATGGCAAATAAAAGTTCTCCATGCTCTTTTTCCCAAGAAAATTGCACCTTGGGTATCAATCAGATGCTGGGAAAATGTGAAACTGAGCTGTAGCTGTAGGCATCCATGTGGCTGTGGCTGCTCATGTTGAAACAAATAACTGGATCACTGCAGGAACCCTCTGGCCAAGGTGGGAGCACAGTAGGCAGGACAGCTAGGGGTCCCCAGAAACAAATCGGTCAAAATATCAAAGAAATCAGTACAGAGAGCAGTCACACTTTAATGTAGATTTGATGGGGATTGATTCAGTATTTAATTGATCAAGAGAAGATTGGTGGGGAGGGAAATTGGTGACAGGAAGTGTTAATTACCATAGATGGCTAGACACTGTAAATGGGATGCTGTTATTGCTTCCTTTTTCTCATGCTACACAGCCACAAGAATGCCACAGACATTTAAATACACTTAGATTTCTTTTCTGCTCATTTTTTTACTGCAACCTTCTTTTCCCTTCACCACCAAACTGCATTCAGTTTCTATGTTTTTAGTGTGGAGCAGATTATCTGATTTTATACAGATTTAAACATGGCTCTGAGACTGTGTAAAAGTGCCAGCTATATGGCAGTGTTTTGTGTGGGCATAAATGCTGTATTGTGTGGATGGCCAGAAGCCTGGCTTCATCATGGATAAATGCAGGTTTGGTATGTACAGATGTGTGCTTATTTGCTGAATACTTACGTCCTCCCAGCTCTGGGAGCTTCAAGGAGAAAGTTGTGTTTGCGTGACAATCTTGTTCCCAAGGAGGGATAAAATTCTTGTGCAGAAACACTGGTCCTTAGGCTGTTGGATGAGGGAGGTTTTTCTTTTCTTGTGTAGGTTACATTGTAATCAGCACTGAGAAAGTCAAACTCTGACTAGCAGAAGCCTGATTTTTTTTTGGTGATACTTTACTTCTTTTTTAAGAGGATATTAATTTGGTATGCTCTGCTCTGTCAGTGGAAACAAAATTATGTTGATAAAAGCTTCTGTTAGATTCAGTGGGAGTCTAAATCACTAGGATGCAGTGAGGTAGCAAGGTGAGTATCTGAGCTTGCACATCCTCTTCCTGAGGCTTGAAGACACACCCTTTTCTTGCTTACAGAGGAGCTACTGTGCTATTCTGCTGTGCCTCAACTGTGCTGTAAAGGTGAGTGGCCCTTTTCATGCACAGAAACTTAGAAATCCCTGTTGCCTGATGCAATCTTTTGCCTTCATGTCAGAGAGTGAGCCGTGTCTTGGACAGTACTGCAGTGCACACTGACCCAGAGAAACCCTCAAGATTCTTTCAATGGGTGATACAGGAAGCATTGCCATGGCAGGCCTTGGCAAGCAAGAAATGGTCCTGAATATGATTTATGCAGAGAAATCTCCCTGAAGGGAAGGTAACAAATGTTCCTTACTGGAGCAGGAAGCCATTCCTCTGGGCTTGAATGTAGGTTCTATTGGTTCCAGCTTAAGTCCAAATTTTGTGAGTCTAGTCCTAAGGCACCATGTTGCAGGTATTATTTTCTTATTTAATTAATCTTTTCTCATCTATTACTCCCTCACCTGTTCCTCATGCCAGCAGACACCGCTATTAGAGGCAATTACACTGCAGCCCCATTTTCTGTTTCTGTATTTTGTCACACTCAAGTGTTTAATCAAGGAGTGGATCAGTATGGATGTCTGTTCTCCTGCCCTGCTCTTCCTGGGTGAAGAGGCCATCAGCAGCAAAGAGTACTAGACTGGATTTTAAAAAAAATCTCATAAAGATTAGTCTTGACATTTGATAAAGGCCCAATAAAAGGTGTCACACTAAAATCCCACCTATTTTACCTTTTGTTTTTCTGTCAAATATAAAAAGGAGAAAATTATGCTAGACTTTTCCATTTTCTACACCCCTGTTTGAAGCAAATATGTTCTTTCCCAGAAAACATATAAGTAAAAAAAAAAGGCTGCAGAGAACTGGCTTTTATAGCAGACATAAAAGGTGTACCAGTGGCCTCTATAAATACAGATGGTGTTTGATCTGTCTGGATCTACCATGCAATGAGTAAGGCAGCTTAATGACAAAAGACTGTGCCTTCCTATCAGGATAGGAGAGCTTCCTATCGCTGACTGGAAACAGCAAGTTCACTTCAGCTCTGCCAGAGAAGTTTTAATGCCCTCTTACAAGTCTATGAAGTGGGATATGGTGTCGACTGAGAGGTTGCTGCAAGAACAAGGGAGAAAACTTGCCTGTGCGAAAAGTTTCAAGAAGGGCAATGTAGGAGCCCTGAAGGACCTTGTCAGAGAAAGCTGTGGGACGTGTCCAGCAGGATGGAGGCAGTTGCCAGAGAGACTGGAAGGACATGGCATTTGAGCAAACAGCCCTGAAGCGGCTCACTTTCTCCTGTACTTCATTTTTTTTTCATTGTTGCAGAGGACTAACAGCTGTCTCTTAGGCAATTACTTCTAATCGTTCTTAGATGTGTAAATCTAGAGTGGATTATCACTGTTCTTTGGATGTGTAAATGTAGTTGAGTTCCTAGGAAAGGATGCTCCTGTGTCCCCTTTGAATGTAATGTAACAGTAGGATAATGCTGGAGTGGCCAGGGAAGGATCAACACACTTTTCTCTGGAGATGTCAAAAGCTGCCCTGGTCACAAAAAGGAACATGATCTGCCATAGCAGGAAACCCAGCTCATGAACTGGGGAGGGTACTGTGTAACACAGGTTAATGCAGGAGTGGCCACTTGACACAGCACTGGAACACAGCAGTAATGGTCAAAATGAATGGGCTGAAGGGCATCAGAAGAACTGAAGAAAGTGTTTGCAGGGCAAATTTGCTGATCATATACTGCTGGAGTCCTGCTTCCATAAGCAAAAATACTGAAAATTAATTCCAGCAGAATTGCATTTCTCCTTGGTAAGTGAGATGGAGGCTGACTTAGTAGGGAAGGTCTGATTGACATAGATCTGGCAGCTGACTACAAGACCTGCAATCAGAAGTGGTGTATCAGGAAAACAAGAGAACATTTTGAAAGAAGCTTGTGGGACTCAGACTTCCTTTAGGAGAGGTGAAGTTTAACCAAACATTTCTCCAACTACTTTGGCTTCTAGGTACCTTAAGATTTCAGTAGTCAAAGTAACAAGGCTTCAGAAGATGTTTTCTGGACTGTGCATTCCCTTGGACCTTGAACTGTCTGAACTTGATCATGTGCAAAGATATTTGCATGGATATCTTGAATATATGTAAACTGAATGGGCATCCAGCTTGATGTTGAAGAAATTTCTCTGGGAAACTGAAATTTGTTTCCTATAGCTATTACTTCTACTGCAAGGGTCTCTAAACTGCTGTTTGGAAGTGATGTTTCACTGTCTGTAACTGCAAATGTACCTAGAGTAGAACAGTTGAATTAGCTGAGCAGCAGGGAAACAACAGAGATGTGTGAAAACCTCGTTGCCTGCAGTCCCCCAGCTCCTTGCTCAGCCATGAGCCAGCCCAAGAGAAGCAGTGCCCACCAAATGCCACCATGAGCCACTGTATGGAGCCAGTGGGAGCTGTGCCAGAGCTGCTGGCAGCCACAGCCTTCAGGAGAGAGCCACCTCATAGCAAATGGTGATGAGACAGGGTCAGGGTGTGCATCAGTTTTGTAATGTCTCTTCATACTTTTCAGCTTTCCAGCAGCCAGGAAAACAAATTGCCTGCAGGCACAGCAAAGGCCAGGGTTGCCATCAGCTCAGCGAAATCGCTGGCAGTAATAGTCCCATCGACATTTCCCTCGGCAGCAGCGGCTGTCAGCACAAGGTGCTCTCATTATATGTGGGCTGGGCTTTCGTGGGATCATTTTGTGCTTCATTTCAGTGAGAGCCACTTCTCACCTGTCATGTTACTGGTGAGCTGCTCCCCACAGGGTAGCAAGGACAGGAGAAGAGAGGAGGAGAGAGATAATGTGTATTCCAGTGAAATATAGGAAGTAGCCACATGTGCCATTGCTTGCAGAGTGGCAGGAGGGAAGCCCAACTGGTCCCAACAACCCTTTAGTTCTACAGGTGTCTCTTGCACTGGTGTAACCCAGAGAAATCAACATGCCGGAGTAGATGTTTGTGCTGTAGCTCCTCTGACACGAAAGCTGACTTTAGCAGGTACCCCTGACCCTTCTTCCTCATCACTGCTTCTTATTTTTCTTTTCCCCGTTGCCTTTTATTGCCATTATGGTTTTGGTTTTAAACCTTATTTTTAAACATCCCCCCTTCCTAGGGCTCATTACTAGTGCATGGCAGAAACACTAAAATGTCAGTAACTAGTCCTACAGAACTGCTGGGTGCTGCTGCTTCCTCTGCTCTTGCCAACTTAAGTCGGTGTCAGCCAGAAAATGTGGGACCTACTTCATGGGTCATGCCACAGTTTGTCTACAAAGGCAGCCTCTATTCAGCTCTAAGGTGTACAACTTGTTGCTGCCACTTCTCCAGAGAACCAGAACATATAGGCAGGAACCTGGGATAAGGGGCTTGAAAAGTAGGGTGTGAACCTGACCTTTTCTTCAATTCATGGCAAAAGCAGCAGCAGCAGCAGCAGGAGCTGTGCAGCTAAGAGGACTCTGGGGCTGGCAAACCAGCTGCCAAAGTACAATTTCTCTCTCACCCACTTAGTCATCAACGTATTGGCTTTAACTTCTGTAAAGATGGACTGTGCTCTCAGCAAAGGAAACTCAAAATATTTCCATGGCTATGAAATGCAGAGTCAAGAGACATGAGTCATTCAGATTCTCATTTTCCAATGGGCTTGATAGTTAGGCTTTGAGAAATGACTTAGTTGCATGGCTTAGTCGTGCAGTGATTTGCAACAGGACACAATGTGAGTCAGGTGCTGATGCTCTGAGATGGAAATTTGCTGTCTGATTTAAATGCAGGCCTGGAATTAGGACACCAGTCCTTAACACTTCAGAAAGTGGCTATCTGTGAGTACAAGCTAGATAATGGCAAAACCAGTGATACTTTGTGTGGTGAGATTTCGTTTTACCTTTTACCTGCTACTTATGAATGTACTTTCTCTGTTAAATCATAGTTTGGGGCTCTTTTAATGTCAAATGAAAATTCCTTACCTAGTAAAACAGCCCAATGACTTGTAACTGAGTATTTAGCAACTAACTGAAGCATGTCATCCAAACCCCCTTATTTGCATTTCTTCTTATATCATCTTCCCTTCTTTCCTGACATACTACCTTACCTGCATTCACAGTTGTGCTCTCTTTCAAGTAATTTCTTCTTATCTCTCCACCATCTAATTAGAGAAGCAACCCTGAGAGGCACCATGGATCTCAGCTATGTGTTACAGCTGTGTAAAATTCACTTTGACATTCAGACAGCTTTCATTTCTCCCTGCCTGAGAAGGGAGTCAGTGAGCTAGAGAAGAGGAAATTGTGTGGATTGTGCAGATGGGACAGGGTGCCAGCATGAGCCTCGTACTGCAGCAGGAAGTGCTTTGTGATTTAAGTCAGTGTCTGGAGGAACGGTAGTCTGGTTAGGCAGCCGCAGGAAGGGAAGCTGAATTTTGCCTTTGGAAAAGACAGTCCTGGAGTGTGTGTGTGAAGGTTTTGAAGCCTGAGCCTGTGGCTGACAGCCTCATGAGACTCTGCTGCTTCCCTTTGAAAGGGGCCCAGAAGCATAGGAACTGGGTAAACCAGCAGCCATCTGAACTGCCTCAATGAAAACTCAAAATGCCTCATCAAGGATGAGGGCAGGACCAGAAATGGACATAATCACATTCATTTAAGTAAAATTCTGTGGTCTGTTTTATTTGACAAATTATCATAATTGTCCCATTTGGAGGTAGAAGCTATGGAACTGTTTCTGAGCTATTTTTATAATTCACCTGTCATTAGAAACCTCATGAAGAGAGCATTACCACTACATTTGTAGATAAAAGCCACACACATTCATTTGTCACTGTGTAATCATGCCCGTGGCTGGAGATTATTAACAGGGTCACAAAAGCAGGCATTCAAACAGGAATCAGTGCCCAAACTAACACTGCCCAGGAAACTTGTGCTTTGTGTACTTCTGCTCTGATAGTCTTTAATTACATTATCTCATTGTTTTATACCTCCTTTCAAGGCTCAGGATACACAGGATCCATTTAATGAGTAGCTGTTCAATATTTTGTGTTACCATCACTGACGAAGACACGTCCCCTTTCCTTATTACTGGAAGCTAATCAAACCCTGTTCTGAGGACAGCATGAATCACTTCCACTTGTTTTTTTCTTGTTTGCTACTGATGTATCTTAACACGTCCCCCATGAAATTGTCTTCAGAAGACGTGGTGCATTGAACCAGGGCGCTCTTTTCCACTCACTGGAGCAAAGGAGCCGAGGGAATAAGAAAGGGTAAAGAGGCTGTGGGTTTCAGTAATACCGAGAACACCCTGTAATGTGAGCCAGGCTCTGCTCACAGTGCACCACCGCTGTCGCCTGCAGCTGCTTTCTGTGTGCTTCTGCCAACCACACCCCGAGATAATGTATCAGAAGCCAGAAAACAGCCATATGAATAACAATTAAGTTGCTTTTGCGATGTTCAGTACCCTTTTAGTTTACAATCACTGCCTTCATCCTCTGCGAATCTTTCAACTTAAAAAAAAATATAAAGAGAAGGTGCTAGGATAAAAAGCAAGAGTAAAGATACATGAGAGACCTTGTACAAATCCTTAGGGAGTTGAAAATAATCAAATTAAATTAGCCTGCCAGGGACTGTATTATAATTGCACTAAAAATGCTTCATAGGCATCTTCAATTCCAAAATTCATGTCTTTTGCTTGCTTTTGCTGAATTTGAAACCACAAGAACATTCTTTGCAAGTGGGTGTGCATGAATGAACGTGTGCAATATCCTAAATTTAAAAACAAAATATCTGAAAACAAGATTTCCATCATATAGCTATAGATGACTGAGTATGCACTATCACAAGGTTAGGAACATTCTGGTTGCACAGCTGTAGACCTCTGCCCCTGAATTAAAGGAGTGTCTGGCAATTGCAGGAGTTTGTCATCATTAGGTTTGGTTTTCTGTAGGGGAAGGAGAGACACCCACTTGGCCAACACCTATTCACAGATCCTCCTGTTCAGCAGAACACTGGTAGCAGCTGGGACCAGGGGCTTCTCTTCTAGACTGTAAGGGCTGTGTGTTCAACTGGGTGAAAATGATTTTGCCAATGAATGACTGATCTGCTTCATCTGGCATGGAAGGAGAAAGGAAAGAAAAAGAAAAAAAAAATAGGAAAGACAGAAAATGCATGTGAGCAGTCAATGGGAATTCTTTAAGTGCAGCTGGATGTGGCAAGGGATCTGTCGTTTCACCTTCTTTATTCTCTAAGTAGTAGTTGTTGAATATTTTCAAAAACATACAATATTAGTTTTATATAAAGAAGAGCCTCATTAAACTGCACTAATGACCAGAAATCCCAGGACAGATTGATACATTCATGAAGTTTACACAGGAAAACATACAGTGAGCCCTAAGGGAAACTGTACCTGAAGCTGATACATTATATTTGGATTTGATTTGGAAAGATTTTTTGTTTAACTTATTTCAGAGAATACATGACAGTGAATTGGTGAATCCACTGGAGAGCATATTACAATGCAAGGACAGTCTAAAAACTTGGGATCCATGTTCTGCTTTTCAGTCCTTGCAAGAGAATGGGGAAAGGGTCCTGCATCCTGATGAAAAAATTCAGGCATCTTCAGCAATTAAGTGTTTGTGAGTGAGCTTTTCAAAAATCTAATCTGTTCATCAGCTAAAACAGAAGTTTCCAGACTTTGTCTGGTCTATGTTATAATCAGTGTACTAAATGGTTTTTCATGGGAGTTAGATGTTTCCAAGTGAAGAGTAGAAGTCTCCCAGGGGACAGTTCTGGAATCGCTTTATTTCCTTTCACCTCTCCTCTTTGTGTGTCTCAGTAATTATTTGATATTTTTATTAGAGACTGGAAGCTCTTCTAAGTTCTGCACAGGAGTAACAGCAACTGGAGCTGACATTCTAGTTATGGAAATGGAGAGATGGAGGGAAGCACAAAAAACTGAAGAAGGAGAAGGACACAAGCAGTAGGACTTTTTGGTCACTTTGTCTTTCAGAAGACCATCCTGCTGTGTCCTCTGGGAACACTGACTATCTTCCAGGAGGTATTTCTGAAGGAGCACAGCTGTCCTAGAAGAGAGCTGCTGCTTACAGAACACATGGATTTGAGGGGACAAGGACAAGGGGCAGGTGCAAGTGTGTATGACCAAATCTTGGAGAAGTATGAAAGGTAAGGATGGAGACCATGAATGGCAGGAAGCTTGAGTAAAATTCCAGTGAGGGAGGTCTTTATCTTACTTCATTATGAAAAACTATGCTCTCTACAGGAACAAATACAGCATGATTTGATGCCAAGAGATTTGCTGCATGCTATCAAATAGATCATCTTCCTGTTGTCTGACGGTTTCTCAGGTATTTTTTTGCCTGAAGTCGCTCAAGTTCTTCTTGTAAACACCTGACTTCATTGAAACATACCAGAATTTGTCTTCCTGTTTACTCCATCTTCACTCTGTCTCATCTGCTTCAGACTTAAATTATTTCCTATTTTTTGAATCTCATTATGTATCTTCTGTTTCTTGGAAATGTTCACCACAGAAAGCAAAGCTACAGTGATTTTTTTTTTTTTCCGAGGGAGCCACTGCAAGCCCTTTGGAATCATGTAATGTTTTGCACAGTGATTTTGTGTCCTATAAAATGTCACCTCTCTTGGCTGCTCTACAGGCAGCCTGAACAAGCAGGAAGAAGAAGAACTCTGTGCTATCAGTGATGAATAGGAAGCCACAGAACAGAAGACCTTGAATCTCAATTGAGTTTTCAGGTTTGCTCATTTCCAGCTAGAGTGTTTTGAGGTTTGGTTGGAAGGAGCATCCAGAGCCTCCTTTGTGATTTATAACCACCCTGACCACCACAGCTGGCTGCTGACTTCAAGCAAGTGTTCAGGCAACCTGTGGCTTTCCACATGTCTAGCTGAGGTTCTCTGAGTGCCATTGTATTTAACATCATTGCTGTGATGTACCAATTTTTGTGATGACTACCAGTTTTTGAATCTCTAGCATAAATGAAGCTTCATCTCATTGTACTGCATCGAATTTGTGAACCCACTTGAACAAGTGGGTCTTGCAGAAGCTGCTTGCTTATGTCCTAGAACTGTCAAAGCTGGTGTGCTGTGGACAAAGAACATTTTGCTTTATAAATTACATTGAGCTGTTCTGGGCATATTTAAAGTAGGAAAATACTGTATTTTCATACACATATTTAAGTCAACTGCCCTTTTTTAATTGTCAGTACTTGAAATAAATTCTCAGGGAGTCCTTACCTGTAGATAAATTGCACATTTTGAAAACAGGCATGATGAAAGAGTCCAAGGCCAAGAAATCAGAGAAAAGGGAGGAGTCTATGGATGTACTCTAGGGAACACTTCCCAAGAGTTTCCTCCATGTATACATAATCCACAATGATGATGAGTCCTGGGGAGAAGAATTCTCTTTCTATGATTTTAATGCACTGAATATGCCCAGGAAAATGCTGGTGCACATTTGAAGCAGCATTGGTCTAATTTTCAATTTTGCTTTTGGTTTGAATGGAGATTTTTACCCTTTTCCTGTTAGCTGTTTCTCTCCACTCTAGCTCTGAAAAATGCATTTTGAAAGGCTTCTTATAGGATGCCTATCTCAGCTTGAGCAGAACTCATTAATCTTCTGTAGTATTGAACCAAAAGGATTAACGAAAACACCTCTTCTGGATTTGTAGTTATTTTGACCCTTCATTTTTATTTCTAATTTCTGGTTTAAATTAATAAACAAACCCCTTGGAACTCACCACCTGCTTTCTAATTAATTAATGATAATTGTCCAGTGTATTGGGTCTGGCTGAGATGGAGTTAATTTTCCCCATGGCAGCCCTCATAGTGTTGTGATTTGTGTTGGTATCTAGAAAGGTGTTTTCTACAAAAGCAGTGTTTTGGCTGCTGCTGAGCAGTGCTTGCACAACATCAGCACTCTCCCTCCAGGATTCCTCCACCTCGCCAGTAAGCAGTGGGTGGGCAAGATCCTGGGAAGGCCTGCAGCCAGGACAGCTAGCCCAAACTGACCAGAGGGATACTCCCTACCATATTGATAGCTGCTTACTAAAAAGGGATAAGAGAAAGCAGTAGGAGTGGGGGCATTTTTTACTAAAACTTTTAGCTTTCAGAAAAACTGGAAGGTGGCTGTACATTGCCTGCTGATGGGATGTAGAGAATAAATCTTTTACTTGCCTTTGCTTCCTTTGCTTCCATGTGTGACCCTTGCCTTGCCTTGTTTTATTAAAGTGCCTTCATCGTGGCCCATAAAGGTTTTTTCATCTATTTTCTCCCCCTTCATCTGCAGAGGAGGGGACTAATGGAGGGGCTTGGTGGGGTTAACCCATCACATCCAGGAATTGTATTGCTCCCTGAAGGTGACTGGTGGCCTTGTTTGAAGTCTTGTGAACAGCAAAGTGCCTCTCTAAGCCACAGCTCCAGAGCTGCTGCAGACAAGCCATTACATGAGAGCCTTTGTTCTCTGCAAAAATAAAATAAAACCAAAATTGAGGTCTGAAATTCTCAGGTGGTGGCAGTAGGCTGGAAAGTCTGATACAGCTGTGTACTAATTCTCACAGTTCAGCAGGGAGACAAAACGAGACCATCATAGATCCGTAAGTCAATTCAGTTCATCAATTCAAGTCATCAACTAATTGTTTTTACAATTGTGATTCTTGGGTATTTGATTTACAATTTTTTGTGCTCCTCAAACTGACACCCTCAAGATTTATTCAACCCTTTGGTCATGGTGCTCTTCCAAGCTAGACTGCTAAACTCCTGTGCAAAAACACATTAAGCAAAGCAAAAAGGAATAGGGGGTCTAGGGGGTCTCAGTCTGAGTCTTAACCCCAAGGTCCCCATTTTCACTTTTTAACCCAGGAGCTCCATGAAAGTTGTTTTTGCTTTGCAAAGGCATCAGCTTCCTCATACTTACAGGATGGGGNCTTAGGTACAAATTAGCTCATCTCCAAACCAAACTCAGGTATGATAATTTGATTTGTGCAGCCCAGACACCTACTCTTGGCCGTCCCTGCAGTCAGTCTTTTCTTTATTTTGCAATGAGCAAAGAAGTTCTATTACAAGGAGTGGTGGTTATTAAACCTGATATTTCATGAAAGCTGGCTTTTCACCTAGTAATAGCACATATATATTTTCAAAAGTAGCATACTTCAAGGTTAAACTCTGGCTATGATGCAAAAGGTCGTATTAAGGCAGCAGCTTTGTGTGCAAACATTTGCAGTTAATTGCAGGAAATCTGAGTGTGGCATCAGGGCTGAAGAAACAGGTACAAGTGATTTACACTTCAAAGATTTCCCAATAAACATCAATCCAAGCATTTTACACTTGGTTCCACTATAGCTTATATAGGTGTAAAACAAGAGTAATTTTATTGAGGGTATGAACTGTGCAGGACTAAAATGGCACAAAACAAGCTCCATAAAGATGTCATTGTTTTAGCTGAAGCCTTACTGGCACTCTTTATGACTGGGAATAAACCATTTCACTTAGTGGCAAACACTGGAACCTGTGCCAATGTGTTTGTATTTATTTGATAATATTGCTTCACACAACAATGGCTTGTGGAGAAATTATGACCAACCATATGTGTGATTGGGAGAAAGATTTTTGAAACATTTGTGATAATAACAACTATTTCTAGTAGACAAAGACTTGGGAAGCAAGAACAGCAATTGACCACTTACTATTCTTGTTATTAAATTAAGCAAAGATGCTTGTCAGCTGAAGTGAAAACAGAATTGAATGGAAAATGTAAAATAAAATGTAAAACAGTCTTTTAAAATGAAAATAACTCCAGTCTATGGTTGTTCAAGTTTTAGGCATATCATGTCAAGCTCCATAATCAGCAAAGCATCAACTTGAACATATAAATTTTAATTTACTAACTTTTGTAGTGATTTCAATACTGGGGCATGAAAGTGGTATAAGGAAATGGGGAAGCAGACCCTCACCTTGTTGAAAGGGGTACTCCAGCTGCTCAAGCAAGTCAGAGATCCCAGCAGGGGACACCTTTGCCTTCCCTCCTTCCAAGGACTTTGAAAGGATTACCAGCATGCAATTCCTCTGCAGGCCAAGGGCATTTATTTTCTAAAAAGTTGTTTTTCACTGACTTGAATGTATAGCATGTTTGCAGTGTAAGTGGGGAGTTCTCCGTAATGTCATTGATTTTTCAGTGTAGAATGTTATTATCTGACCTTGTCATTCAAGATTTTTGGAAGACATCTGAGTGTGAGGTTTTCTTCTTAAGATTAGAAGTACAGCCTTGAATAATGCCTGTGTTAGTTAGTCTTTCATCATTGGACTGGTAAACACTGCTATTTTTATTTACACATGCAATAATTGAGTGAGTCTGAAATTTCTTTTAGGACATTTCTTGAGATAACATTTGCAGATGCCTCTGAAAAAGATGTTGTGTGGGGAGAGATTTTGAATGGACTTTAGAACATAATATAATAAAAAATTTAATGCATGCACAGACATGTGCTATTTACATCTAAATAATATCTGTGATATTTACTAGATTGCAAATGTGTTTGAACAGAGGAGAGAAAGAAATTCTGATTTTTCTTTTCTTGATAGTAACAGTACAAAAAAAAAATTGGAGTCTGGATGGCAGGGATAAATCCAGTTCTATTGTATATTTTGACCGATTTAATCTGATAAATAGTTCAGTAGATCAGACTTCTAGCAATAATAGGCTGTAAGTGCTGTGTAAGTCCAAAACATTTTGGGAGGATGCGAGCCCAGTGTTTTATTCTGAATTACAGAAAAAAATGATGCTCAGTCATTTTTTCTGAGTGCTTCAGATCCAACACTGTCTCGTGTGTCAGTGAAAAATCTTTTCTTCTCTTTCAGGTGCAACCTCATTGCTCACAATTCAGGGCAAGGCGGGGGTCAATTGGAAGAACAGTCACGGCTCTGGAAACATCATGATGGTATTGAAGCTTATTTTACCCAGCAAATTACCTGTGACATTTCATTTGTAAACTAAAGTTTAATAAAAAAAGGGGAGTCCCTAGCTACAGCAGTAGTGGCAAATACACAGGACAAGCCTTGAGAAAAAAGGGTTTTTAAAGTTAATCTTAGGAACAAGAGAGTTATAGGCATGAAGATCCTCTCAAAGGAGCCAGGGGAAGGGAGGGGAACTCTGGAATCTCTGCTACATGTGCACTGCTATCAGAGTGCCAATCCCACTGGTGCTATGAAGCAAAGGAGACACTGAGTGAGTTCACAAATAAAAGCTCTCCTAGGCTGTTTGTGGAGCTAAAGATGCGTTGTAAAGTGTGATGGTCTTCTCAGGGAGGAAAAAACTGTTGTGTCACTGGTGCTGCCATCTGAGAGATGTGACAGCAAAATGAAGCTGTGACTAGGTGAGTACAAAATTTCACTTTCTATTAATATTGTACATAACTCAATATATTTTTAAGCTTCAAGCAGATTTATAAATTTCTCTTCCTACTTAAATTTCCCCCTAAACTTTCAAACACAAATGTTGTCCTAAGTTCTTCCTTTTAAAATGTGCCAGTGGATACTGGTGTTTGTGAAAAGAGACCAAGTCAGCTGCATTTTAATGCAGATGTAGTAATCTTACATATACACACAGACAAATTGTCAGCAAGAGCTGGTGCAATCTGTTTTATCTTCCTAGAGACTCTGGTCTCCAGTGGCTAGAGTGCCACCAAAGGCTTCAGGTCAATAGGTTTTCTTTTCAAGCCCCAAATTCAGCTCTTTCCAGGTTCCTGTAAGGTCCTGCTCCATCCTCAGAGATACACTCACTGGTGAATGACTCTCCTCTGTTACTGCTAAGTAGAGTATAAACAGAATAGAGACTCCTTCAGCCAGCCAGGACACTGAGAGGATTCTCTCTCTGGTACACCAGCCAGGTCAGTAACCTCAGCCTGTGGTGTGCTTGTGTGGAAACATCATGATAACATCATGTTACTAGATGTGACAGCCTGTCTTGGTTTGGAAAGACAGGTGTCTGCCAGGGAAAGCTGGAGCCTCTATTAGAATGGAGAATGTAAAACCCCTCCCTCTGACTTATTATAATTTTGAAACTAGGGGGCTTTCAGCCAAAGATATGGGAATAGGAATAACAGCTCTTTACTAGGAATATAAAAAATATAATATATTTCTATTATATTTATATAATATAAATGGTATATTAAACTATAATATTAAAAATAAAAATGTGGTAGTACAAAAACCCCAAATAAACAAACAAAAAACCCCCAAAAAACACTGACGGAGTCAGAATACA
>VXBB01004032.1:1080606-1113309 GCA_013399915.1 Illadopsis cleaveri
ATGGGGCCTGGTTCAGATTCCTTGCTGCCTTCCATGTTATTTCTTCATCCACGCCAAGGCCTCTCACCACACCTGACTGCTACATATTATTTTTTGTTAGCCTTAACTTTAAAAGCTGTCTCTTAGTGAGCTTTCTATTTCACTGAGAAGGAAAGGAACCAGGCTGCATAAAATTTGAGAGCATGCATTTCTGTGATCAATGTGTTTTGTAAGAATGATGTTAATATAACCCAGGGATAAACCTTGGCAAAGTTTACTGAGAAGAGCTCATGGGATGATTAGAAAACAGCTCTTCTGGGAGCTTAAACTGTTTCCTTCTTAAAAAGAAGTTTAAGTTTGGCTTTAGCAATCTGATCATAGAATTAATTTAATTTACAGTCTCTGCAGTCCAAATGTCCCCACAGGTGTCTGTCTCTGAGTATAGCTAAACCACCTGAAGACAGGCCTATTTCTCATCCTGACCATAAAGGTGACTGAAGCAGATGAAGACCTGTGGCCTGATCCATCTTCAGTCAGGTGTTAAGTTCCCAAGACAAAAAGAATCAAGGACTGTGAATTAAAGCTGGTCTGGTTTATACTGGAAATATTAATTAAGTTATTACAGTGAATGTTGTAAAAGGCACATGATAAACTCTGCTTCATTGTAGGTTGAAAAATCTAGGCAGACATTTTAACTTTCAGTGGCAACTGGATGCAAAGAGCAGTGAATCTGAAGAAGTCCTCTGACTGATGGTAAAGCAGAAGCCAGCTTAGATTACTTTTGGGTGAAGCTTTCAGTCCAAATGAATCCTTGTGCGGCCAGTTCCTATGAAAAGACCCCAAATCTCAAAGTGAAACCAGCAACCATCCAAATTCACATGGCCAAAACTGTGTGGATCAGCAAACAGCAAATACTACTAAGAAATGATGCAGGAGTCTGAACATATTTGCAGAGAAAAGTGGATGGGGCTGCGATGGGGCTGTGGAAATATTTTCTTCAGTATTTTGGAACCTGACATGAATTAGATTTTCATGAATGCTGGAGATACATCAACTTCAGGCTTGAGGGAATGCACTGTTTCTATTGTCTCTTTGTGCTTTCCTTCAGCATGGCATCATGCAGGGTGAAACCCAGAGTCACTTGGGAAAATGTGCAATAATAATTAAATCATCAGAATTGCAAGAAAACCTGCTCACAGATCATGGCCTGGAAAATAGCAATAGCAAAGATCAAACCTGAAAAAAGAGTAACTCTGGGTGTGAAACAAGAGAAAAAAACAGAGTCCAGACATCAGAAATTACCAGACAATTGGTGGGGCAGCAATGGTACTCCTCTCTTCCATCAAACATGAGCTTGTCTCCTCTTTTAAGGTGAGAATTTGCATCTTGCCTCTGATCAGCCCTCAAGGATAGTCTCTTCTGTCTGTTTTGCTGCCAAAGGTACTCAGCAAGCTTTTTTCCTCCATGTTATTCTTCACATTTTGGAGGGCTTAATGAAAACATGCACAAATACCTCATTATCCTGTACTAGGTCTCTCATTATAGCTTCCCTTTGTGCAGCCTACAGAAAGGTTAGGCTGCCTGATTTGCAGTGGTCTGCTTGTCCCATTGTTTGCTGCCTTGGAAAGCTTGGAAGAATGTCTGCACTCTGCATAAAAGACTTTCAGAAAGTCATGTTGAATTATCTGTTATATCTAAATACATATAAATAGGTACTCATCAAAGCATGTATGTGTAGAATCCCTTTTGCTTGTGTAGTTGTGTGAACTGCCTTACTCTGAAGATGTGCCAAAAAGAAGCCTGCTGCAAAATGTGTGCTGCAGAAATCCTGGGCAAGCTCTGTGTTACAGTGAGTCCCTTGGTGCATGGGCTGTTATAGCTCATCATCTCAGCCTTCTCCTCCCAGACTGAATCTTTCCTCTTCTTTTCAAGGGCTAAGTATGCTTCCAAATCAGGATGCTAATTTGCATGATTCTTTCCACACAGAAAGAATGTTTGCCTATCCGCTGAACATTTTAACAAATATTTTAGGTTCCTTGGCTTTTTATTATTCTGTGTGACACCATCTGCTGTAGATAATTAACTTGTCTACTTCAGTGTGCTTTTTGTGGGCTTCTCTCTCTCTTAATTTTATGTTCACAGGCCACAATACTGCAAGCAATATTGGATTGCAGCTCTGCTGATGCACCCTCTTGTGACTCCTTCTCTGACCTGGCAAGTACTTCTGGCAGAACAATATTCACGGATCAGCAGAGATGCTGGAAATTCTGGAGCCTTTGTTGAAGGCAGGGACTGTAGCTTTGCTGGGTACTAAAACTGTGCTTGAGGCTGCACATAATGAAGAAGCTCTAGCGGCCTCTTCATAAGAGGTCTAAGCCAGTGGTGATTTTGGCACTAATATTATCTTCCTTTTTGCTTGCCACCAGCACTCCATAGCAGGGACACACAACTCTGGCTCCAGAAGCAAAGGGACACATTTTCTGCAGTTGTCTGCTCTCATTACAGCCTTAGAGTTGTCCGAGAAGGGGATTAAGGCTGTGTCGTTCTTGGTTTTTGTTTCTGTCTTTGCCAAGAAAATGAGTTGTCACAAAATCTCAAGACCTAATCTCTTCTCATTAAGAAACCCTCTCAGCCTGAGACTTAGAGGAGTTTTATGAGAACAGACATTGATGCAGAATGAGCATGTTCTTACTGGGGCTAGTCCAGTGGCAATCTGAATACTGCAAATTCCTTCCCCTGCTGGAATTTAGAGATATGTTTCTACTGAGTAGGGAAAGTGTGGCATCTATTCTAGCTTCAGCAGCCTCCAAATATTCTTGAAGAAGCAAGAAATGACTGATATAAAAGCCACCAAGCAAAAAAAATTATCACGAATTAATGCCCGCCTTATTTACATATAGACAATGTCTTTATTCTGAAAATGCAGTGGCCATATAACATAAGGCTTTTTGTCAGCATTGAAGGTGGGAGTGGTGTCTTCAATGTCAAGATCTCCTGGTACCAAAAGTAATTCGGAAAGCCCCGAAGCCCACCTTTGTTTGGAAAAAAAGAGGTATCTCTCCAGCAGTAGTTGTGTCTGGGAGATACTGTCAGAGTCTAGTGTCTAGAAATGTCCCGTGAGCTCTTGGGACTTGCTATACCACATTTCATGCATAAGAGTTTATACCCATTGTTGTAGAACAATAAATTGATTGTTTATAGTATTTTCTCAAACTAAAAATTTCTCAAACAGTGGCATGGAAGTCCTGGAAATATGTACGCATGAAAGGAATTGCTGTGTCTTTCAGAGATGTGTTCACCTCTCAGCTGTTTTCAAAGTAGCCCATGGATCCTTGCAAGTGGAGCAGTAATACATCTTCAGCCATTCATTTTCAGTACTTCAGTAACCTTATTGTGGTCGCAAACCAGCCTTTTTAACTCCAGTTGGCTAAAACCTTAATCTGAATGTGTGCTGTAGGCTCACAGACCTCGATAATGACAGCCAGCATGATATGAGAACACCTGCTTTTTTGAGATGTAGCACATGAATGGCTGTGTTAAGGTGCTTGCTCAAAACTACATCCCATGGATCAACAGAAAGCTGCACTATTTCCTGCTTTTCCCCTAAATGATCAAAGCAGGTTATGTCTTTCAGAAAAGTTAGTACAACCTTCTGCAGGCAGTTTCAAGCTCCCTGCATCTTGGTGTTTTACCTGCCTCCTGATTTGGGTGTTCAAACTCTGTTTTATTTTATGACCAGGTCCGTTATGCTGGTGTCAACAGTTCAACCATTATTAAAGCTTATGTAAGGCCTCTAGTCACTAATGCATTAGCAAAGCCTTTATCAGAGCTACACAGGAACTCAGAAAGATCAGTAACACGTGAGCAGGTAGGAAGGGACCTACACTGATCTTCGTTTTGCTAATGCACTTTTGGCTATGTGACTTAGCGTGACTTAGGCTTTGAAAGTAAAAGGTTAAAAATGATAATTTCTTGCTGGATCTTCAAGTCCAACAACCTGAAATGTAGGACATTTAATCCATCAAGAGACTTTTTAAATTTACCCATATTAAACATATGACCACAGATATATTTTAAGTGAATGTGGAAATTAGATTAAAGTTTTACTAAAAAATAGAGAACAATGAAAAAATCATTTTGGTCTTTTAGCCTTTATAAACATCATCCCTTAGATATTCTAAAGAAGATGCAACATGAAACTGAACTTCTCATTTTGGTCCAGATCCTTAGCATAGAAAATTACACTAAAATTGCAGATGGTCACTTAGGCCCTTTGGATACAAGCGTTCATCCTCATCCAGTGCAATCATGAAGATCTATCAGTAACCCAGAATAGTTTCCCTTTAATTTTCAGTCTGTAGACTTTATAGTAACCAAAGCCTTAGATATACCATCAGCATCAGTACAATCATCTGAAGTTCACGAGTCCTTAAGCTTTTTCTCACAATGGTTCTGTGTACCACAGGCTAACAAGAAAAATCTGGAATGCCTCTAAACTGTATTTTTCTATTCCTTTATGTGAGCCCTCAACGTCATGAGTTGAAAGTATGATACAGGTGATACTAGCTGCTCTACAGTGTCCCACAACACATAAAATATGTAATAAATCATGTTTGGAGTTAATTGGGTAGGTACCACAAAAAAATAGGACAATGGACCGATGTTTTTGAGTTTATTTACCCTTCTTCCTTCCTTTCCAAATGTTCATCTTTGACTAAACCTGGAAATGATAGCTTCAGAGAATATACTCAATATATTGACTAAATATACTGATCTTCTTGACATCAATTTTGAAACAAGAGAAGTACACTAAAATTTATCCTTCAAAACAAATAATCAAAAAAACTAGCTTTGGTAGACTTCAAGTCAAGAAGTTTATCTGTGGAATTCAATATGTGAATAAAAATTTGCTACAGGAACATTACAGGCTATTGCATATATAGATATGTTCCAAGATGTTAAGAGGAGAGGTGACCTGCCTAGCAGAAAGAAACATTCCCTAAATTTCAAAACAGTCTCTAAGCTTAGTGATGGCTGGAAACAAGTGACTGGTGCCTTCTCTAAGTGTAAATTCCTGGTCCTTGCTGACAGAAATCCCCACTGAAGGAAAGCAGGTTTTCAAAGTGCAAGGTGAGGCCTCAGTTACTCAAACTTTCATTTTGTGTACCTATCACAAAGCTCATTCTCTGCTTATGCTGTAAATACTGATGAGTTACCTGTGCCAATGCCAGAGGTAAACATGGTGAAAATCCCTGCTGATATGAATCTTTCTTCCAGCTCAGCATGACATCTCCAATTAGCCATCATTTCCTCCTCTTTTCCAAAATAAGGGTGTTTTTTGTTTTTTCCTAATTTGCACACAGACATATGTCCCTATTTTCAGCCTGACTGAAATTTTGTAATTTATTAGTTTTACCGGAGTATATTTTTGCACTTTTGCTGACTTCCAGCTTCAAATGTCAGGGAGCCACCAGGGAACTTAATATCCTTCCTTGTGTAGAAAAAGATCCCTCAGACTGAAGGACAATAAATAGGTCCATCCTATAATTTAAAACTTGGTCTGGTGTTCTCAGGAGGGTGTTCTCATTCTGCTAGTGCAACTTTGGCACGAGCAGGACAGCAATCAAGTGTGAATGCAAAGAGGAGCAGAAATGTTTCAAGAAGAGAGGAGCACATCAGAGCCTCAGACGTCATTTGGATTAACATTTGCATTGCACTGTGTCACTATGGGGGACAAAGAAGGACATTCTTTACCCTTCATTCCCTATATTCCCTTCAAAAAAACTTAGGAATGAATGATGACAAGTTCAGATTGATTGATCCAACATAAGAAACTTCAGTCTTTCTCTAAATGTTTTGCTTCATTGGGAACAAACTGATATGCATGCACATTATTAATAATGTTGGTAGAATTTAGTGCCATTCTTAATATTAGAAACAACTTATTTATCGAGGTGATGTTCTATTCCTCCTGTTCATTCTAATACAGGTACACAACTGCTATAACTAATTTTATAACGTTAACAAACTATTAACAGCCAGTGCAGTCATGAAGTAATGTGGTTGTAAACATTTATGTGGAATGTTATAAACTCTCATGAAAAGGTAGTGAACTAATAGCTGGAGCCTAAATTGCACACATGGACACACACAAACACACAGGTGAAATGAAAAATAAAAGTTTTGGGAACAGTGCTTTTCTAAATGGAATTAATGTCAGTGTGCATATGCTATTATTATAAAATATAAATCATGATGTTGACAATGTAAAGCTCCCATTTTAGAGCTATGTGTGTTTTTTCTGAATTAAAAAAAAAAAATCACAGAGCACCCATAGCTCTGGTAGAACCACTTGTGAGGACTGCACACTTTTCAGCTTCCCTAATTACTCTGGCATATGGCCACAGAACTAATCCCCCTGAAGAGCCCTCCTCCAGCCTCAGCCAGCTTTTTTTTGGACAACTCCCACTGGAAAATTGGAGTCCTCCAACAAAACAAGTAAGGCAACAGATCCAAGCTGCGAATTAACTCAGCTGGGGCTAGAAGCACATCTGAGAGACAGAGATGCTTTCACCAAGTGCCTAAATAACTGCTCAATTTCCCTTGTGGTGAAATTGCATAAATTTCATCACTTCTGCTGAAAATTACCCTTGATAGGGTTATCTCAAGAGACATCTCCCAGGAAACCATGGCCCAAACTATTGAGGGATTTAAGAATTAAGGAAGCAGCATCATAAATTCTCCCAGACTCAAGCAGGACTTGAACACCTCCTGGCCAATGACAGAACACCCAAAACCCCTAGGAAAAAGCACCCACCCCCAAGAGGAACAGAGTTTCTCCTGAGCAGAGACCATGGAGTGATCCATCATCTAGCAGCAAATCCAAGGGGTTTCTCTCCAAGCTCTCTGCTCCCATTCTCTTATCTGCAGGATGTGACCTACTTAAAGCCATCTCTAGAGAGGAAGATGGGATGATGTCAGCCATGCAAATCAGACTGATTTATATTCTGATGCAATCAGCCACAATCACAAAATCCACTTAGCTGGGTGAGGACTCCAGCTACTTTGTTCAATTACACAATTATCATATTCTATTTAATCCCCAAATCAATTCCTGTATTTAAAATTATTTAAGATGCTTCAGCAATTATATCTAATTAGGTTCTATCAGTAAAGTAAATAAATGATGTGATGTGCCAATCAGATGACAGCAATGCCAGCTGAAGGAAAAGGAGCTCCTAAGTCCTCTGCATCATGCAAATGAGTGTTTGGGTGTTATAAAGCCATTTGCTATTGCATTGGTGAGAAGAAAACCACAGACCCCAGATCTGTTATTAACCATTCAATCATTTCAGCTGTGCCACCTTGGACACCTGCAAAGCTCTTTTTGTTGGGTAGTTTGGCCACTTCATTTCCCTGCTTAATGTTTATAAAAGGCTCTGAAGAGATAAAGCAAAGGAGGGAAATGTCTGATCTTCCCATAATCAGGTGCTACCTGTCCTACCTATAGAGAGAGTTTTTCAGACCAGTTTCAGAGGAAGAGGGGCAAGCAAGAGTAGACTGTCCTAGTACTGGAGAAGAAACTTCCAGAACATTCCCTGTCCTCACAGGAACCCCATGCAGCGTCAGTGGCTGGAGCTGTATGATAACATCATGCCCTCCAACCTCAGGTAACTTTTTGTTTCCATAGGCAGACTGGGCTGTTTTAGGGTCTTCTGATGCACTTCAGACTTCACTGAACCAGCAGCTGTGTACAGTCTGTCAGCATCATGATTATGCCTTCCTATAGGACAAGCAACCAATTAAAAAAAAAAAAAAAAAAAGCAAACAAGCTCTGCTTTTTGGCCATTTTATTTAATTCTTGCAGTTTTTTTCTTCATGTCAGCTAGGATGTCTGGCTTTCAGGAACAGAAAATTATTTCTTTAATGCCATCTCATTCTGTCTTGCAGTACAAAGAGTTTTATACCAGGGACCTGTTATGCCAAAGCACAACTTACTACAGCTTGAGCTGAAGAGCTCAAAGCCATGGCATTTCCATTAAAAAGAAGCTTTTTTAAAAAACAAAGTCTACTATATAATCTCCCACACACATTGAGAAAAGGTAGACCTAAATGACTGGACTTAAATGACCGGACAACATCTTTTTCAGCTGCCAAGCAGAAATGCCACACAAACATACTCCTCTACAGAACTGCTGTGAGAGAATTACTGGAGAACACCATGTAATTATTGGCTGCAGTAACTGCAGTTATGTGTTAGATTTGACAAAATCATTAGAGCTGGTGGGTTTACAAGTCACCATGAGAGAGACTTTGCTCCCAGGCAGAGACTGTGAAATGTCAGCCTTGGAGATGGGGCCTGGGGTGTTAAACCCACAGCACCCACATGCACTGTCTGGTAGTCAGTGCTTCTCTCTCTCTCTCTCCATCACTTGGCTAGGGATGAGCATTGTGAGAAGAGGCTGCCTGGAGTGCTTTCTGATCAAGCCCATGTGCCCAAATAAAAGCATTTTTTCCTTTTTGGTGCCTGTTTCTTTCCCCGGGAAAAAAGCAAAAGAAGCCTGAAGCTCTTTTCATTTAGACTGTATAGGTCAGGAATTACTCACTGGGCTCAGTATGGTAAGTGATATCCGTGTTTTGTACCCTACCCAGAGCATGTAATTAAATAGCTGATGGTTAGCAGGCAATTGCATTTAATATGTGTTCCTATAATTTTTTTCTGTTATTGTGGAGGTGATTCTCTTTTGCTCTCAGACTTTCAATTTGTCTTCCTGTTGGATATTGAGAAGGCACCTGGAGTGAATGCTCTGCTTGCAGCAGAGAGGGCGTCCTGGCCGTGCTGTGCACATCCCCTGGGCACATCCCTGCCAGAAGCTTGGTGCAAAGATGAGCCTGGGGCCAGGGGCTGCAGCAAGTAGCCCCTTGCTTTATTTGGGCAGGACTTTGAGCAAACTGGTCTAGTGCGAGGTGCCCCTGCCCATGGCAGAAGGGTTGAAACTAGATGATCTTCAAGGTCTTTTCTAACCCAAAGAATTTTATGATTCTATGATTTACTCCTGGAACTTCAAACCCAGGTGGAGGTGTCTTCAGCTCCTGCATTTAGCGGAGGATTTACAAGCAAGTATACTTTTCTCAGGCCTTTGTAGCAAACTCCAAATTCACCCTGACCGAGCTGACAAATAATGGGATTGGAGCAAAGAAAATAAAGATTTAGTATGGACCTGATATTTTCTGAGCCTGAGAATTGCTAGCTCTTCCCAAACAACATTTCAACAGTTTTCTTTTTCCCAAAACAACCTTGTGTAAACAATATTCCTTTCCCATAACAACAGGTGGTGTTTGCTATTTCTGTTACTTAGCCAATGGGAGAGGTGTCAGTCCCATGGACCAATAACGTGTCTTCTTAGCACAGAATGTTATAAAAGGGTGGAATGAATTGTAAATAAAGCTTCTGAATTCTACTGCCTCCTGATTGGAGTCAAGCATCTTTACTTTGTGTCCTTTTGCGACAGGTTGGACCACTTAAAGGCAGGAAGATGTCTTGTACCTAGAAGTTGATCTTCTGCAATCGGACTTGTAGCAGGAGCAAAGCATGTTGCCAATCCACCTGTTTGACTTTAATTGAGCTTTAACGCGACATGGGGCAGAACTCAGATTTGCTAAATGAGGGACATTTCAACAGAAAATGTGAATTCACCAAGAGACAAGCTGGAAACAGGAGTCAGGGAAAAATTGGTGAAACTTTCCATAGGTCACCAAGAGACTAAGAATGCTGCAACCAAGGTACCCTTGGAGAAATGGTGAACTCCTGCCCTGTTCCCATGCCATAGTGAAAAATCCCGTGTGCAGTGCCACCTTGTTCAGCCATTCAACTATTTCCTGCATGCATCTGACTGTGGTACAGCAGATCACCAAGCCACTGAACAGGGATAACATGTCACTACATTTGGATTTTGGCATCATGGGTTTTGGGTAACAAACAGGCAAGTTTTGGAGTAGGTTTGTCTCATAAAGTGACAGCTGGAGTTGGAAGAATTTTGATTATGGAGGATGCTGAACATGTTCTGAGGAATATATTGTGTGCTGATCCACAGCCTACAGATGATGCTGCAGTTGCTCTGGCATAGTTATTAACAACCAGCCCAAATGATATTAATAGAAGTAAAACATTACTGCTAATGATACTGTGCCATTAACAAAGCATCAATAATGGCAGGATGGCATTACATATATAGATAAGCCATTGAGTGCCAACAAACTAGTGAGTTATATTTATATCCCTGTCCAATAATGTTTATCGATGTGGTTGTGGAAAGCAAGGGTGACTGTATGTTTTATGGGCAGGTCTAATATTAGAACTAATTTGGGTTTGTGAGCCAGAATTTCTCCCTCCATTTAATACGTCTGTTGCAGAAATCACATCCTTTCGATGACTTTGCTCTGAAGCTGTGTGTGGTTTAAAAAGTGCTAGAAAGAAATAAATATAGAAATGACTGATAAGTCCAAATGTAACCCATTTTCCCCCGTGCATGTTCTTTTAATGCTTTGCATTAATTTGTCCTTCTGAAACAATGATTGAGTTAAATGCTTCTTATTTTTTGTATGTCCTCAGCTCAACCACCTCAGCTCTCTTCTTTCTTCTCTGCAAACTTTTATGAAAGCCACCCCTGAAATGAATATACTACACAGACTTAAGAATGCCAGAACTTTATAAAAGCAATCAGGGAGAAAAATTGGCAGTGAAGCACATTGTGGAAAGTCTTCTCAGATACCCAGCAGCACCCTGAGCCGGGCATATCTTTTTCCCATCCAGAAATCCTTTTCCTAATTGTTAGGTATTGGTGACTCAGGGGAAAGAGGGTTGCTGGCACCACAAAGGCTTTTTTGTGCTACGTGGGTATGAGTAATTTACAAACACCTCAGAAATGTGTGTGGCTGACCAGTGCTTGAGAAAAAGCTAAGCAGTTCTTAAATAAACACTGTGGAACTTGTAATTCCATCAACTTAGACTCATTCATTTTTTAATTAAAATCTGTTTGAATTAATGCATGAACAGTGCTGGGGAAGGCACTTGGAATGCCTCCTTGGTAGGGAAGGTTTTCAGAAATAGAATGTAGACTCTGTCTCTCCTTCTCTTCTCTGCACATTGGAGAGGATACCTGATAAATTGAGTCCCTTGGGGGATGCAAACAGATATGTGATACCTGTTAGCCTTGGATGGGGCACTCTGGGGAGCTCATGCAATTAGGCCTCTAGGAAGCTCTGGTGATCCAAAATGAGCATGCTGATTGATTTTAAGTGTTGGAAAGAATGTTGCTTATGTTGCTTACTGAGCCTTAAATGCCAAATGTCTACCCAAACTGGGTTGTAGTCCAGATGGTCTTGCCCTGAGGTAATCTGTCATGATCTGAACTCATTCAATGGCTGTAATTTATATGAAACGATAACTTCACTCCATTCAGAGGTATGTGTTTCCATGATGAGAAGTGATCTTGTGTCTTATTCTCAATAGACAGGCATGATATAAATGGTTAGACAAATCTCTGCTATTTGCAATGCCTGCTGCCTGTGGATGGAAACGAGGAAAAAGGCACTTTAAGTGAGGCAAATTTGTCTCTCATGATGGTGCATCATGGTGCTCTACTTCTGCAGGAGCTGGTGGGGAATCCATGTGTTGTTTTTCTTGCTGGGAATATTGGTCAGACTCATCCACAGCTGCTGGCTTTAGAGCAGTAGATTGTGTGACTTCAAGGCAAAAAGGAAACCCAGTCCTTCTCACTCCTAATGTCATCAAGCCCATGCCCAACTGATTTTTACATTGCAAAGTAAAATGGCACCTGCAGTGTCAGATTTCATTAAAAGCCTGAGAGCTTTTATTAAAAGCCTGTCTGTAAAAGGTTCCTGATGGTAGCTTCTGAACTGCTTTCCTGCCCAACTTACATATCCTATCATGCTGGACCAGCAGCAGCCTCTGAGGGGACATGGAAACCCCTGATCTGTTTCTGCACATTGGTCCCCAGGCAGCCCATAACGTTCTCCTGTCTCTAGCACAGAAGGCTGTAGCTGGCAGGCATGTGCTACCTATGAAAGGCTTAAGATATATGAATGCTGTGGGGGTGTCTGACCTTTATCTCTGTGCAATGATGGGGACATTTATTACAGATTCTCTCACCCTCCACACATTTCTATAAAAAATAATGGGGCTCCACACGGGTGCCTCCAGTCCTTCCTTTCATCTGAGAAGTGATAAATGCAACAAAGTAGCTAATTAAACATTTTGCCAGTGTGGCATGCACAAATAATTGAAATTTCTAATGATAGTGCTGTGATGAATGAAGGAGTTAATGTATTCTGATGGCACCCAGACAACGCAGATAAAACGATCAACCTGCATCTTGTTTTCTCTCCCTAGCATCCCTTTTCCCCCTCCCTGAATTCCTGTTGCTCCTCCAGGCAGACCAGATCAAGGAGCTAAAGAAGATAAGATCTGTCCCAGCTGGGTATCTCAGTAGAGAAAATTCGAAAATATTAGATGTCAGTTCATGGTCTTCCTGAGCTCCCAGCAGATCCTGACCCTGGGAATAGGATTGGCTCCACTGTACTACAGCCTCCAGAACTCCTCCTCAAAACCATTTGTCTGTATCAGCGGGCAGGGCAGAGAGGAGTCTGGTAGAAGACAGAGAAGAAAAGACACAGCTGCAGACACAGACATTCATGCACAAGCACAGCTCACCATGCAGTCAGCTAGACAGGAGCAAGTGGAATTGCCATCTGGCTGGAGCAATATGAGGCTTTTATTGTTTTTCTCTGTTACTGACAAGCTAAAAATAAAAACTGTTGGGAGGCAAAGGATATCTGGTGAACTTTAGGGGCAGAGTCTGCCCTGCTTTGTGCCATTGTAAATACTGGCTTGAGGTGAATGAAATACCCTGCAGATGCAGCTGGGTGCAACTTACTGCAGAATTTGGCCCTAGAAGGCTGTAGAAAACCAGATTTTGCTGCAGCTGTGGGGTGATATTGCAAAAAGAAGTGTGTTAATTAAGCCCCAAGTGGCATTTTTTATTAAGAGTCTGTGAGTAAATATGTTACTTAACACCCACCTGATGTGTGCATGAATTTAGTGCTCGAAGACTGTGTTGACAGAACTGGAGGCTGAATTCTCTTTTCAGAATGTTCTAACACTATCATCAACATTGCCACTGTCCCCCTAATAAGTCCTCGTAGTATCCCAGGATGAGGACTTTTACCCACAGAATGGACTTGGCCTCATGAAATCAATAGGATGATAATTGTGCCTTCTCTATCCTTCCTTCTCTTCATCTCTGAGAACCCTCTAATTCCAGATTTAAAAAATGTTTCCAGCCTAGTACTTTGTTGATTTCAAGCCTATCCCAAGAAGAGTTGTGGTTTTAACAAACCAGTGTTTTCCACTGAAAAGCTGATTGCACTGAAACGTTTTCAGCCCAGATGTAGTAAGGACATTCATTAATATATGCCTTTGGGCCTGTTTTATTTCAGATGTCAGAGGAAGATAAATGCTCTAATGTTTCCTTCGCTTCAGGTGATGTGGTTGGTTGTTATCCCAGCGTGGGCCATGCTGGAACTGAGACAAAATGGGTTTGTGGAGGTCCAGGCAGGAGCTCAGTGACTGATGGCTGATAGACACTGCTACTCTTGGTCAAATGCACGCTGGAACTGCTGCTGCTTTCAGAGGCAGCAGGTGCAGGGCTGGTGTGTCCTGCTTTGAGCCAGGGTGATTTTGTCTCTCTGTGCCTTTATCTGCCAGAGGTAAATGCAGCTGCTACTGTGAAAGCTGGCAGCTGCTGTAACCAGAATGATGTTGCAGGTTGACACTTATTTCTGCAGGCTTTCCTATTAAAGATGGACAAAATGAGCTCTTCCTTTTGTCTTCAGGAATCCTGAGAGGTGATGGAAACTTGTATGTTGTGGGCTTGGAAAGACAGGAGCATGCATGAGAATTCCTCCTTCTCCTCCCTTGCACTTATTTCTAAAGATATTGAAATAATTCCACTGTTATTGAAAATTTGTTGAATTTCAGAGGCACATAAGAAGAGCCACCACGTGCAGACTCTTGTGGTTTAAGCACAGCGGTGTTCACAGCTTGCTGGCAGTGGTTGTGTTTCACACCCACAGTTGGCATAAGCACTGCACAAACACAACATTTCCACAGGGGGTTCCCACCAAGGCTTGGAATCTGTGTCCAGCTGAAGGCTTGTCCTTGGGTGATCATGAGGAGACAGTGTTTGCAAGGTGTCAGTGGAAGGACCTTGACAGAAGCAATGTAAATTCTCCCATTGTAAGCAGGCATCCCTTCCCACAGCAGGAAGCACTGAAGACACACAGTAAAACTAAAGGGCAACGCTTATGGAGGCAGTTATTGAAAGCAGCCACTTGTATTCCACAGTATGTGACAGACCCATGGAATTAACAGCCTCAGGATATATAGGCAATAGGGTTCATAGGATGGGGAGGGACATCAGTGTGAAAACAGTCTATTTGGCAGATTTAAACTCAGTTGGAGGTAGCCACCACTGTTTATTAATAATTTCTCAATGAACAACTTCTGTCCTTATCTGGTGTTTTACTGCTGCAGATATTATAATGATGCACAGAGACAGTCCTGACTCTAAGGCATCAAAAATATACAGAGAAGGGATGGGACTACTGGTAACCAAATGTCTCTGCAATTTCACCTTTTCTATACTGTGGTTTGTGTTTTCCATTTTTAAAGTAAAAATGGGCTTTGGAAGAAAGTTTCCTGAAAAAGAATAAATGAATAACACGTCCAGTGGGAATTCAGAAATTAGGGAATGGGGGAAGGACATTATTCTTCCTTTGATGTTTTGGGTGGTGGTTGCTAGAAACTGAGCAAAAGGCATTTATCTGATGTAGAAATTCTTCAATTTCTTATGATGGAAAGTACAACATAGATGAAAACTAGAGAAACAGGGCAGAAAAAGTAGCATTCATCAAGCTGTCCTTTATGTCCAAAGCTGATTATTCAGACATTGTGAAACAAACCTTTGTAAACATAAGACTGCCTTTAAAAAAATCAAAAGGTGGTTTTGAAATGATAAAGCTTCATTTGTTATTATTTAATCCTTTAGGGTTGACATGCTCGGGTGTGGATAAAATTTGTTGTTGTCCCTGCTATATCAGTGCTGTGTGGGGAATGGCTGTGTGGTGTCCTCAGGAGAGACCCAGCTGCACCAGCACTGGAGGGCACCAAGAGCTGCTCCCTTTCCATCAGCTGCCAAGAGGAACTCAATTTGGAGCAGAGCAAGGCAGCGCTGTTCACCTGCTCACTTTTAGCCTTCAGAGAGAGCCACAACCCACCATGGGGACACCATTCACATGAGCAGGTCTCACAAAGTCTGTTTGTTCAACATGAGCTGAGAACAGATGCTTGCACAGGCAGCTCTTCAGGCTGCTGAATTTTACTGCAAGCAGAGGCAAAACCAAAGTGAGTAGGGAGCATGAGGATTGAGACCTGAAGAAGGAACAGAGGGCAGCTGAGGCAACTCATCTCTTCCTGGAACGGAAACAAATATCCAGTGTTGACATTTGACTGCTGTGTGCCATCCATTTGAGCATCCCAGCAGACAGCTGGATTTTCCTCTCAAAGGGAGGTGGTATCAGCAGAAAAGTGCCAGATGCTGACATAATTTGAAGAAATGGGAAGAAGCAGGCTATTTACTGTCCTGGAGATGCTTTTATTTTCAACTGCTATAATTTTCAGCTGTCGCAATGAATTTAGGTCAAAGAACCTGCTATGCAGCTTAGTCCAGACAATACCAGGCTGTAGAAAACACTTGTTGGGGAGGATCAAGGAAAGAGTGATGACATTTACCGTAGTTCTGCTACCCCACATCTTGTGTCCCTCTCTAAGGCAGAATGATATGTGACAGAGCATGCCAAATGCCACTGGAGCCAACCCAGGATCTGTGCTCTGGCTGCTAGTGAGCTGTGAAGTAGGCCATCACTACTTCTTTTGTTCCCAGTGAACATGGGCAGAGAGAATTTAATTCATCCTGCATTAGTGAGATAAACAGCAGTGGAAATAGCACAGAGAGGAAGATTTTGGTGATCTAGTGAATGAGGGGATTATGATCAGTTTTTGAGTTTGAAAATAGAGGTATTTAGAAGCTGGCATTCAAACTGGCAAGAGGTTTGTCGTCAGAGATAGAGTCACTGGTTGCTGACATATCTGCTAGATGATGATCCTCCTGCCTTGGTAAGCCCGCAGCTAGGAATTCTTCCTTCCCTTAGAGGGAGCTCCAGCGTCAGGTTTGTCTCACCTCCTAAGGGGGCAATTCACACGAATGAGCACACCTGAACCTAGCAGCTGTCCTCCCCTGACTTGGGCCTCTCTGTTGCCACCCTTCCTTTCCTGGAGCCCAGATCTGTATCTCTGCCTTGAATCTTTATCCTGCCTCGAGGTACACCAAGGCTCTTAGGACTCATACATGCCTCAGGTGGCAATCTCAGCTGGCTTTGGTAGCACCTCCATGAGGACCATGCACATTGGATCTGAACAGGGGCAGCACAGATTTAAACATGAACCTTGAAGACACAGGCTGGCTTGGCAAGAAGACCCCTTATGCATGGACACACCTTTGGGCACACGCACTCAGATGTGTACAACTTTTCTTCACAACAAACATATTAATCTTTTTGTATGACTAAAAAAAAAGTTTTTAGAAAAAAAACAAAGGCAACAAAACACCCCCCTCACCTGAGCCCCCCAAAAGCCAGGATATTTTCATATAGAAAAGGTGCTGCACCAGAAATCTTCCATCAGAAGACTAAACTGGTGGGAATTTCTGTAGCAGCTCAGAAAAGTTTCCTGTCTATTTACTGATCCTTTGAATGATCACATCCCTGCCTGTAATGTTTTCCTTTATGCTTTTTTTGGCTGTTACATACTGTCACTAAGGCACAATAGATAAAGAGGATTAGATTCTTGTGTCTGTAGTTTGAACTAGTGTCAGGTAGCCTGAGCCAGTGTCTTTGTCTGTGGTTTAGACTTCAGGTAGAGCCTTTCTCTCTCTTTCAGATGTAATTATGAATATTCATGGTTGTCTCAAATACTGTCCAGGTGTTCACCTATAAATATTCACAAATCATTGTTGTGTGTGAGCATAAATCTGCATTATCTAAGCATGAATGTGAAATTGTCCAGCTACATCATGAATATTCATTATCTAGATAGACTCTGAATAGGCATAAACTGTCTCACGTTTTATCAGCGTGGTCTAGGTTTCTTTCACAATGAGCCCTCCAGCTATACAGAGGCTGGTCAGAGTGGAGACAGTAAAATTTGTCATCATGAGCAGTGGTTACTCATGGTAAAAGCACCAACTCATCCTGCATTTCTTTCTCAGTGTATAAAATGAGCAGAGACATGCCCCATCAGCCTGCACTCCATATTCCATACTGTGTGTTTTCACCCTCGATTTTCTCTAGGCTCAACTTGTTTTCTTTTTAAGTTAGATCAAGACTGTCTTTCTGTCAGAACTGTAGACACAGTCTATATAGGTCTGTCTGTCTGTCTTTAAATTGCTGTAAAAGACCAGCTCTGGCGTCAAACAGTGAACAATTAATCCCAGAATGTCTAGAAGAAGTGTAAGGTCCTGTTTCTTTCTGTGGTTGGGCTAGAGCTGTCATGGAAACCAGGAGGGATTGTGCTGTTCCCAGACTTCTTGAAAGCCATTTGGTGCCACTGAAAATACACTAGGAGCTGTTTATCTGCTCCACAGAAAACCTCTGTCTCACCCAGTAATGTTCTCCACACATCATCTCCACAGCGTCAGATACCCAGACATTAAGGCAGGATTTATAGGAAGAAGATAATATATTGTGTTAGACCATTTGATGGAAATGGAAAAATTCAAAGTTTTGAGCTTTTACAGTGGTCTCAAGGCACTTGAGGGTTGTTTTGTTTAGTTTCAGTTTGTTTACACCCCAAAAAGAAGACAAGAATGTCTGGGTCATGTGTTCATCTCTGCCTTGTTTAACTAGTAGGTATCTGACTTTAAAGGTAGCATTTCTACTCTTTGTGCCTTTAATGCTTTTTGGGGAAGGGGGTTAATTGACCTTTTCCATGAGCTAAGGAGGAATATGCTGTAGCATGGGGTGTTCCAAGGTGGAAATAGCAAATATGAGGAGAAGAGGCTATGGGTACTGTAGCTAAATGTATAGACGAACCAAAACTACCAGAAACTCTGGATCAGAGCTTTTCCCAATAAAATAAATGTGAATTTGACTCACTGACCCAAAATTCTGGTCAAGCTTGGATCTATATATCCTCTGCATGGGCTTCTCCCAGAAGGTGCTGTTAGGTGGAAAACCATTATGAAAGCCCAGTGCAAGAGAAGTAGTAATCCATGCACAATATTGGAGCAAAATATTCCTTTGTGCTTCATGTGTCTTGCCAGGATGATGCTTTTTGTCTCTCTCCTTAAGAATCCGAAAAGGTCACAGGCACAGGAGAAGTGGAGGTCAAATGATACACATTTGTACTTGTGATTCCAGTGCCCAGAAGTGAGTACTTGTGACTTTTCTTGTGGGAAATTCTCCTCCATGGCAGTTTAATTGAAACTCAGAACATTATGGTTCTCTCCATCTGAAATACATCCAGACACCCAATCTTTGCATTTTCTTCACCACTGCTACTTTAGTTCCTCTTCAAAATGCTTTCTTGCTAGTGCAGAGCAGGAATCACAGAATCATAGAAAGATTTGGGTTTGAAGGGACATGCAGTGTTCAGGTAGGTTTCACTTAGTCCAAATTCTTCTAGTGTCCACTTAAGGTGTGAGTGAAAGGACAATTGTGCCATACCAACCAGGATCCTGTAAAAGCAGCTGCTGCCTGAAACCACAAAGATGTCATGAAATAAGCTGACAGAGTTTGCTTTGGTAGAACAATTCTTCTAACATGCTTTTTCCTTGATGAAGGATTTCTTGTAGAGGAACTGTGTGCAGTGAAAATTCTCTAAGATTGACCATCAACAGCAATGCTGATACCAGTAATATTAACAACAAGGTACATGTCAGAGGAGCATTGTCCTGCTGCTGGATGCGACACCATTTAAAAAGGAAATGAAAGTCCTTGACCTAGACATCAATTTAACCTGACTGTTGATGCCATTTGTTCTGTTTGTCATTGTGAAAAGTCAGGGTGCTCTGTTTTTCTAGCTCACCATTTTTTTCCCAAGGAAGCACAGCAGGACTCTGACAGAAATCAGGGTGCAAAGCAGTGAAGATCCCTAGATATTTGGTCAGATACCTGTTTTCAATATCTGTATCCTTTGCTGCAACCCAAATAACTTGCTCAAATTCTTTCCAGCTTTCACTTACAATGATGCCCATCCTTTGTGCTAGTCATTTGTTAAAGACAAAAAAACCATAAAAGCTTGGACAGGTAAGAGACACAGGCCTCATCAAACAGAGGGAAGATACTGCCTGACAGTATACAGCACCACATTGTACAACACCTTTGGCTCATGAGAGAAGAGAGTGGCCTGAAATCACTTTAGGGGAAGATGAGGGTCAGTTAGAAAAAGAACCAATGGTCTTAAGAGCTTTCCAGGGCTAAAGCAGAGATGAACTGTTTATCAGCTCACACCTGCAGGATGGTGACATGTTGAATCATCTTTTTAAAGAGGCAACTCTAAAACAAATAGAATAAAAAAAAGAAAAAAGGGATTTTTCTGAATAAAAAAGCTAGTAAACTAAACCCCACAGGAACAAGGGTGATTGTGACATGACCCCTGCTGTGAGTCTGGAAGGCATTAGCTCTGCAGGTTTGGGTGTACAGCAGCAGGACGGCAAAGACTACATTTGTGTGTTACAAAACATAATTTGTTTTCAAAAGTCATACAAGGCTTGACTTAGCTGTGAAGGAGGTCATGACTACACCTCTCTGAGACTCACAGGATCTGAACATTGTAGGTGCTTATAAATATATAATTAGTTTAAATAATGTTTCACATCCTAAAGCTGCTACCTCACAGGTCACTTCAACCGTCTTGGGTACACATGGCTATGGCACATGGTAACTCAGGCTGGCAGTTGAGAAATTCTGTGTATGCTCCAAAAAGTAGTAGATACTGCTGACAGCTGGGTTGGAAGCTAGTGGGAATAACAGGACTGATTGCAAAACCCACTCTGGGGTTGTAATTTGAACACAGAAAAGCCAGGACTCATTAAAAGGACAGTTTTGTCTCCTGAATGACAACACAGAAGCAATTGTTCTGCATGGCCTGAAAAAGAGGACTGTATGACTAAGCCAGAACACAAACTGCACAGAAAATGTTCTCCTCAGCTGTGCTTAAATCAGGGACTCCAAAGCTTTCCTTATGGGGAACTATGTCCAATTTGGCACATTTCTTGAGAATCATCAAGGCTCTGTGATCCTGTTGCCACAATCTTGTAGTGACAACAGCAATTGCTATCAAGGAGGGTATGCTCCTTCTGAACATACTTGTAGAAGGCTTCATGTGATGAGATGCTGCACTGGGCTTGCATGGTCAGGTTTTGGTAGTGGAGTGGCTTCTGTGAGAAGCTGCCAGAAGCTTCCTCCATGTCCAGCAGAGCCAATGCCAGCCAGCTCCAAGAAGGCCAGGCCTATCAGAAATGGTGGTAACGTTTCCATGATAACATATTTAAGAAGAAGGANGCTACTCCTCTCCCTGAGCAATGGCAGGAGCAATGTGGGATGAGCTGACCACAAACCCCCATTCCCTGTCTCCCTGAGCCACTGAGTGGGAGGAGGTAGGGCCTGTGAAGGAGAGAGGGTTGAGGGAAAGGTGCATTTGAGGTCTGTTTTTATTTCTCATTATCCTGCTCTGATTTTGTTAGTAATAAATTCAATTAATATTTCTAATTTGAATAGGTTTCACCTGTGATAGTATTTGGGGTGTGATCTTTCCTGGCCTTGTCTCAATCCATGAACCCTTTGTTATATTTTCTTTCTGTCCAGCTGTGGAGGGGAGCGAGAGAATTGCTTTGCTGGGTGCCTGCCATCCAGCCAGGGTCAACCTCTACAAATGGTGTTGTTTTAGGAGAATGCACACATGTGTCCTGTGGCCCCTGTTTCATTTGCTGCTCTCTTTTTTTCTTTTTTTTTCTCTTTTTCTTTTTTTCTTTTTTCCTTTTTTCTTTTTTTCTTTTCTTTTTTCTTTTTTTTTTTTTTTTTTTTTCTTTTTCTTTTTCTTTTTTTTTCTTTTTCCCCTTGAATGCCTGACATGGCCCTTAATGTCATAGCCCTAATGTAAGTTCCTGCACCTGGGACAAAATCCAAGCCTTTGAGAGTAATGGTTCCCCCAAAGTCAGAGCCTGTCACATAAGAAGTGTTTTCCGAGCATTACACTGAATATGGTTTTGATCCTCTTTTCATGAGTATTTTCCTCTCCATGTATCCCAGCCTATGAAGCTGTGAAAATGGATTTGGATGGCCTTACTGCTCAGCTCAAGGGGCTACATTAGAAATAACCTATTTAACCGTTATGTAGAAAACATAGGAAGCCTTAAAGACTGTTGAACTACATGTTCAGGGATGAGGATTGCCCATGTATTTTCCCTACAAATAAATATTTACTAATTTAGAAATTATCATATACTATTAGCAAACACTTCCACTGAAGAAGTTGATGAGAAGTTGAACACTGATTTAACTGGGAACAAATGTGGCCTTCTGTTGGCTGAAGATGCTCAGGATGGTAATTTTACCAAGATAAGCTGTCATGAGAAGTCTGTAAATAATTTGTGTTTTCTGAAGTTTCCAGACAAAATCAGCGGTTGGAGTTTTTTTTGTGTTTCTACATGCAGGGGCAGACCTTGTGTTCTCACCTTGCAAATAACGGGACTGTAATTTCTACGTTGTTTCTGTGTTTAAACTGATGGAGAGCTGAGGATGAAGGGTGACATTGACAATGTCCTTTTAACATTTTGATTGGCAGGCCTCTGCCTCCTGTCACTCAGCATACCCATAGAGAAAGCTATCTCATTAATAACAAAGAAAGAAAAAAAATGAAAGCCACTGCCCTGTGTTGTCTGAGTGCAAGTTGTAAGACTTTGCTGACACCTGCGAGGTGGAATAAACACCTGCATTTCAATCACTGGGAAGAGAAGTCCATGTATACAGAATTCAAATAGTCTGTGCAGGTGGTTCTTATTTAAAAGTTGACAAGTCAGCCTTCAGTCAGAAAATCCCATTGTGATCTCCCCCAGCATAAGAGTGATCAGTGACATATATGTTACGGGGTGCCAGGTTCTATGGACTACCCAAGCACAGGGAGCATCAGGCAGAGCACCCTTTAGCTGGCAAACAGTAAAGGATAGTTTTACATTGCTGAAGGGTTCATGTACTTGGCTTTATGTGGGCAGTCTGGGCACCTAAAAGGAGAATGGCCCAGCCTGGTGCTCTCACTGCCCCATGAATTGCTCAGAGGAGGAGATGCATCTCTGCTCACCCCAGAGACCACTGGCAGTGGAGACATTGCCCCTGTGGAGTGCATTGCCCCTGTGGGGTGCATTGCTGGGGACAGTCTGAAAGCAGAAAGTCCAGGCTATGCTGGGGATGTGCTGTGGAGAAGGAGAGCTCTCTCTGCAGGAAACAAACTAATTCAGATGCACTGGCAGTACAGCGCTTCCCGCCTGCCTGCCAAGGGCGATGGCAAACCCAGCTGCCTTTTCACAACCTCCAAAGCAGCACACAGCACACAACAATAGAGAGAGAAATGAAAGCCCCTCAAAGTAAAACTGTGGAGCACGGAAATTAAAACTGAAGGGAGAAGCGAGGAAGAATTGCTGAATAACCTTTTGGAGCTGGTACGTTCAGACATGTGTGACAGTTCTGGGTGGCGAGCTGCAGGCACGGATACCTGTAGCAGTCCAAGCTATGCTTTAATTAAGTTACCTGTTTTTATTACTGTGCCCCAGATAATATCCTCCTTGCTCAAGTTTGCAGTGACACTTCTCTGTTCTTCAGACTAAAGCAGATTCAGCTTGTTGGTTGGTTTTGTGGAGTGCTTTTTTTTTTCTTTTTTTTGAATCATTATGTCACATGTTCCCTTTAGGGAAAAATAAAATGAAAAACCTTACTTATTCCGTTATTATAATTGAGGTTAATCTTCATTGGACTGTAGTTTTCCTTGCTCTATATATATATGTGTGTATATATATGTGTATATATATATATATGTAGGAATTATTAAGTGAGAAATTACAAGGCAGAAGAGGTTTGTTGCTGCTTTTTCCTAGTGCTGCTTTGCTCAATGGACCTTAGCAAAATTTTTTTAGTCACAATTCCTTTCCCCAGTATTCCCTTCATCTTTAAGAAACCTAATGCATAAGGCAACCTCAGAAAGATTTCCAAGGCAGAAGACAGCAGTACAAAAAATCTTGGAAAATTAACACCTATATCTGTAGTATGAGCAATGGCAGCTTCAAATATCTCCTCTCCACCTTACTGATGGGCCCTCTCCTGATATAGATGAATCACCTCTTAGAAAATATTGGCTACTTTGTCCATTCACTTCTTGTTCTGCACAGAGTTTATAAGTGGTTGTCAATATCTTTTTAGTGTTTTTGTCTACACCATGTCCACACCAGAGTGGTCAAAATGCATTGTCTGTTTCCAGCAGATATTGTTAAATGGATGATCTCAGTGCAAAGCCAGATTTGAACCTCTATGGAAATTTTGAGTAGGTGTTATGCCCAGCAAGTGATCACCAGAACTGGACACCTCTGCTGTATTTCCAACCCTTTCACAACACTGTATCTGTGCATCTTTGCTTCCAGTTGATTTGGGTGGTGGTGCCCGTTGTGAAGAAATTAATTTTTTATGGGAGTGTGGTAGGGTGCTCAGAGTTTGGTACATTTGTCATGGCTGTGATGTCTATCACTACCTACATTGTGTCCCACAATCTGGTGATCTGCCACATCGACATGGGCTTGTTTTGACCAGATCAACTCCTTTCTCTGTGCTGTTCCCAGCCTTTATAAGGTTTGTTTTTTTTCTTTCCCCTTGGATGCAGAGCATAGCATGAGCCATAATGAGTTGTCAGGGTCTTCTGCTTTTACACTACTTTGTCTTCCAGCATGAAGTTCCTGTTCTATCCACAGTCCCTGCTTCTCTGGCTGACCTCAACAGAAACCTTCAGGCAGTGCTGCAGAGTTGGGGTAAATAATAACTTCTAAATTAATCCAAAAGCAACATGACTTCAGCTGCAACCATCATTTTCTTGCTGTTTTAATGCAAAATGAAAGAGATCCACATCACACTGGAAATGCAGGTTGCTTTTCGAAGGCACAAATACCATTTTATGGTAGCATCCTTCTCTTGACAGCTTAAAGGGAAGACCTGAAAAGGAAGCTGTTGTATTACCTACTGTGCTTTGTACAGCAGCATGGGTTCTTCCTCCATTTCTCCTAGTTTTCCTGGAAAAAGCATTTGTCTTCTCTTAAATAAATGCCAAAGATGATGCTAAATAAGTGCCACTTTCTGACCCTGTTCTCTGCAAGCTCCCTGGCCCCAGTGGGTAGGTCTATCCCATAACTTAAGGCCATCCTCGTATTACATGCTGAAGGGACTTCATGATCCCCTGGGCTTGAATACATTTAGGTGCTTACCATGAAACTGAAACCTGCTGTCTGCAACTCAGGTCTGTGGCAGGAGGACAGGCAGGGCACACAGCCATGCTAATGACCAGCTGGCCACTACTGATAGTCCTTACTGATAATGGCTCTTTCTTGCAGGTGAGAACAGTTACTGGGTAAGAGCAGGAAGAATGAGGGTTCCCCCATGGAAACGTATAGCTGATCTAGAAATGGGGTCAAACCTCTTTTAGCAGCTTGATTTTACAAAGATGAAGGAGCTGCAGCTGTACCAGCATCTAAAGAACATCAGTTCATGCAGCAGCATTCTGTGTGGGCTGCTCCCCCAACATAATATGATAGATGCATTTGCTGGAGGAAACCTGAGAAAATGATGTGATGGGGTGACAAAGTGGCACTATCACTCCATCAGCTGAACAGGGGAGAAAAAATAGAACAAAAAGCTTCTGGGTCAAGATAAGGGCAGGGAGAGAGCACTCACGGATTACTGTCATGGGCAAAACAGACTTGAGAAGTTTGTTTAATTTATTACCAATCAGATCAGAACAGGGGAATAAGAAATAAAACTAAATCTTAAAACACCTTTCCCCCACCCCTTCCTTTTTCCTGTCCTTAACCTAACTCCTGATTTCTGCTACCTTCTCAGCTGCACAAAGGCATAGGGAGTGAGGGTTGTGGTCAGTTCATCACATGTTGTCTTGCTGTTCCTTCCTTCTCAGGGGGAGGACTCCTCACACTCTTCCTCTGCTTCAGTGAAAGTCCCTTATACAGGGTGCAGTTCTTTCCATATGTGGCCCTGATAAGATAGGTCATCATTCCCCCCTCCCACTCAAATGTATTATCCCAGAGGTGCTACTGCTGTCACTGATGGCTCAGCCTTGGGCAGCAGTGGATCTGTCCTGGCAGATGGCATTGGCTGTGTCAGACATGGCAGACATAGCAGCTCCTCACAGAAGTCACTCAGTGTAGTCGCCTCTGCTACCAAAACCTTGCCACACAACCCCAAAGCTGACAAAGTTGTATCCCCACCTGGTGTAAAGTGGGGAGTTCCATTGGCTTGAAAACTTCATATCAACTCAGAGCAGCCACGTATCTGGCCCCAAAGCTGCTGCTGCTCTGTCAGTTCTCTGGGTAGTGTGGCTAAACCTACAGAAGGGAAAGCACCCCTTGAACTTGTAGATCACACTTCCTTGGCATTGGAGGGACCTCAGGTAAGTGTAATAAATTTGTTTGTTAGATGAAACACAGGGGTCACAAGCCTCTTTGAGAATTTTGGCTTGGAAAAGGTGCCTATGTGCCTGGGTATCTTGGGGTATCTCCTACTTCTCCACTTACACAGACAGATGGGTCTGGAGGGAGGGCTGTGATTTCTGGTGGTGACGAGAAAAGAGAAGAGCCTGGAGTACTTCCAAGATCATCTCTGGGCTCCCACAAGGACTTCTTGGATGGAGAAACTTCAGCAAATGGAGAATTATGCAGTGTACTGGGACAGGCATGGGAGTTCTCTGAAGATTAATTCAGCCAGTGTGAGTCATCCTGTGGGCTTCTCTGCTTCCACCTTCACCAGCAGAGACACCTCAATCCCTCTGTTTTATCTTCCTAAAGTAAATGGCTCTCAACATCCTATTCCCTTTCTATGCCTTTTTTACAGCAGAGGTGAGCTGGAATACCTGGGGGAACAGGCTGTTTCCCCCATCCCATTCCCATCTTCAGAGCCTATAAGATGTCATGGTGATGTTAGTCCATCTGCGCTCCTTACTTTAGGAAAGTGGCTTTTGATGTACTAAGCAATAAAGACCCAGCCACTGTTTTTGTTTTCTTCCTAGATTCATAAGCTCTAATTCTTATCTTGTCACTTCCTGGCGTCCCACAGAGAATACTACAGCCACAGCATCACATTCTCCCATGAATCTGCCTTCCCCCTTGTGACTACAGCTGTTTCTGTGCTAATTACCCTGCCTAGCTCTGTTGGTTGAGTGCTTTTGTTATTAAATAAACACCACTGTTCTATCAGCCTCTGGTGAATTTCTGGAAGCACTATCCAAACACTTGGAACATCCTGCTACCCCTACCTCTTGTGGGATAGATGTATGAAATATGATTTCCTAAGGGTCTGTATTTTCTCTGTTAGTGTTGCTCAGGAGAAGAGTTCATTAGGCACTTTTCCCACCTGTGTAGGAAGGCTGAAATGAAAAATACATATTCTGTGTTTCTATAGGATAAAGAATGTCTTTGAAAAATTATGGTCTTCCATCATCTTTTAGGTGGAGATGTATGCAAAAAAAAGACCTGCAAACTCGAGTCCAGATGGTTTCTACACCCAGTTTGTGCAGGTTCAACACCAAATGGTCTTGCTATCTCCATTTCTCTTGGGTGTATGAATTGTGCATGTGTTTTTCTAGCAGTGTTTGATTTTGGCTTTGCCGGTAAATTTTCTGAAGTCAGGGAATTGGGTTTAACCTTTGCAAATTGAACCAGCATCTGATAATTTAACCCAGACTGTTTTACAGATTGTGGCCACAGATGATCAACCTGCCTCTGGAATTTAGTGGGTTGCTCCAGAGTTATTGTATGTTACAGTTGGTTGAATAATGAGGAAATCTGGAAGACTCTCTTCCTGAACGAGATTCATGGCCATTTGCAGAGGCATTGCAACTTATTATTCACCAATATCCCAGTGACTGCTGGGAATTTATGAAAGTGTTTGCAACTTTCAAATGGTTGAAGAATACATTCTGGAAATGAGTTATTTGCTATTTGTCATTCAGTGGTCCCCTTTTTGGAGGCATATCTCACATACAAGTTTCAGTCACTGAGTCCAAGAACAAAAATTATGCCATATGACTATTCACACATCATGAGTGACTGGGAACCAAAGTGAGCCATTTGTGAACAAATTGCGTTTTGGAAATTATTTATCTGTACTAACTGGCAAAGATTTATAAACATGACTTGAATTGTGCATGTTTGGAGCAAGTCAGTACTTTTCCCTGATGCTTTTCTTCTTCTTTCCAAGAATCTCATTTTCGATTAGGATACATGATATATATAAACACATAAAATGTTAGTCTCTTGCCTGTACCATTGGGGAAAAAAAAAGTCTTGAAAATATGAGCAGGATATAACCAATACAGTAATGTCTTTCTGCTCCCACAAATAACCTTGTACCTGAAGTCATTGCCTTGTTCATCTCAGATGAATTTGGTATTTGAAATTTAATGAGCTTTAGAATGATGATGGCTGAAATATTAACATTTGTATTTCACTGTTTATTAAAGCCCGCAGAAAAGGTGTGTATGAGAGATGGCCACATTTGAAAGACTTGGAAAACCTGGAGTGAGAAGCAGTTTATAAGTAGGATGAGCCTGCAAGATGAGTGGAGCTTGGGAATATTCCCTCCCCTTGATTTTCGCATCTTCAGTGCTTATGAATATTGAATCCTTTGACTAGTTGATGAATGATTCATCAACACAAGCACACACGCAGAGCAAAATAGGGAAAATGTTTGCTTTCATGAGTTTTGTTTAACCACTGTTTTGCTTGAGACAGAACTCAGGGTGCATGGGGGGATTGCCAATGAGGTGCAGCTGCTGCAAATCCCATGGCAAGTTTAATTTTGAGTGGTACTTCACCTTCCCTGAATGGCTAGTGGTGACTTTTGTGCCCTGATGGGCAGACCATGCGAGGAGATTGGTTTCAAGCAGCAGGACTCTAATTCTGTTATCCTCCTCAGAGAGCTTTGCAGTGTGGCACTACACAGGGTGCCATTTTGATCATGCATTTTCTTTGTAGCACATATTTTTATCATATCTCTGCCTTAATAATCTCACTCATTATTTGCAGAAAAAGGTAGAGGTGTCCTATGAGCTCTGGGCTGGGATAAAACAAGCCCTTTAAACCTTTCAGCCTGCTCTTACAGAAGCTACTGCTGACCTGCTAGATGGAAAGTCTCTCCAAGTAGTCCAGTTCTAGACCGCAGCAGTTCTCCAGAAGGACTGGGAGTGAGGTGGGAATAAATAGGGTCAAGAACATATCCTACATGCATGGTTGAGCAGCGGTGTAACTACAAATAAGGCAAACTTCTCATTCACCTTCTCTTCTAACCTGTGAGATGGAGTCCAGTGCTGGTAATGTATCTGCCAGAAGGAGTCATGCAAAATGCTCCCCTTGCACACAAGTGGTGTGTGATATCTTGGCATGGGGGAGTGACCCCTGCCATGAAACAGAGGGCAAGACAGAGACCTCACTGCTGGGAAAAATGAGGCAGGAGCCTTCTATCAGAGAGCTGTGGGTTGTGCATGGCACTCTGCAGCTGCAATGAAGGAGCTAGTGCTGGGAGATGGCAGGGCCATATCTGTATCGCTAACAGGAGCTGTGGTATCTGCTCCCCTCTCTGCAGCTTAATGCCTCTTCCTTCCCCAACCCATCTTATGATGAGGGTAATGATAGTTACCCACTATTTGGGAGAGACAAACCAGACTGTGTGAAGAGTAAGGAAAAGAGTAGTCAGTCCAAGGAGCAGGGAGCATCTTATGAGGGAATCTGTTAGTGCAGGACTGAAGCAAAGTCTGATACTGAAATCAGAAGCTTGTAGAATATAAGGTCAGTCAGAGGAAAACTGAGAAATGTTTTAACAGGGAACATCCAGAAAAGAGGAGCATCCTTTCAGGAGACAAAATAAAGAAGTGGATAAAAACTATTAAGGCTTTTCTGTCTTTAAAGTCCTTGATTGTGCAGATGGGGTCTGCTTATCCTACTGTTGCTGGCTCCATTTCAGTAATGACCACAACACTCCGTGTGTAGCTGGAGAAAAAAAAAAATAATAGAACAATCTGGAAGTAATGAGTCAAAGATAATATAAGATGACAGTAATTAATTCTTTGAAATAAAATTCCACAGGAGGGGAAAAGAAAACAAGCAGAAGGAGGATTGAGAATGATGCCAGATGGGAAGCCCAGGGGACAATTCTAGGAGCATACAAACTTGAGATCATTTGGAAATCCATGCACATTCTTAGAGGATGACCAAAACTGAGCTGAAAGTTCTCAGTAGAACATTTGAATTTTTAAGTTTAAGTTGCCTGTTTTGCCTGGGAAGCATGATTTTAGTATAGATCTGCTGTGTTTATCACCTTCCAAGGAGTGCTCATTTATTTGTTTGGTCTGTAAAGGAAGTTTCTGGGGATACAGACGCTGAGCACCATCTGAAAAATACTGCACTGGCAAATAGCCTGGCTTCCTGGTCCTGATCTCCTGATTGTTAACACTGACTGTGTGTATGGTAGTATGTTAGTCCCTAAATCAGTCTGATATCCAGTCTATTTAGACATTTTAATTATACATAAATTTTAGAAATTATAACAAATCTTTTTAATTCAGTTTTTTGGTGACTGTCTTTTTGGTGACAGTATAGTGCTGTTAGAACCTAGAGGCAGTTAGCAAATGCAGTGAGGCAAAGTCTCAGACATTTCAGGATTTTGAATTATTTAAAATTTTTTTTGAATTTTAGCAGGATCCATGAGCGGCCACTCGTGTTCTGCTGATTTACAAGTTTAAAACCTTCCTCTATGGCTTCAGAATCAACAAAGGATTCAGGAATTTCCATCCCTTTTGGTGATGTCTCAATTTACCATGAATGGGACTGATCTTGGAGGCTCAGGGTTTAGCATCCATGGTCAAGAGCTCTGCTGCAGGTGCAAAAAATCTGAGTCAGTCCCTGTTTATGGCTTTGAGGTCCTTATTTGCTCTGAGATCCTGTCTCATTCCTCCATTGAAGTGAACAATGTTTTGTATGAATTCCATGTATATGGGTGCAGTTTCTGCACCTATATACACCAAGGTTCAAACTCTTGAATCTGGAAGAGCTCAAGGCAGTATTTACAACAACCCTTGCTCTAAATTGTCAGGGAGGTTTGGTACAAGCCTCTTTCAGCCTCGGTTTTCAGACCCCTTAATTTGGACTAAAGGAGTCTCTCTAAGGGTTGGCAGCAGCAACAACACGCTGTGATTTGAAATGCAGATCAGTTGCCAGAGGCTGCAATAACATACACTTTACAAGCTATTTATTTTTGGCCCTCTGAAATTAGAGCCTCAGAGCTCACCTGTTTTGGTTTTAGAAGAATAACAAGAGATTGCAGTAAAGAAGGTTGATGCTAGGAACAAAAGAAAAGCTACCTAGGCAATGTGCACTGTGCAGTATGGGAAAGCTACCCCCAAACCCCACAGACTGTGCAGCTCATTTTCCCTGAAAAAAACTTGATAACATTGGAGACATTCACACAGGGCTGCCAGGTGTCTTATGTTGATGTCTCAGGTACCAAAGGCATTTAGAGGACCATACTTGGGCAGCTAAATTGCTCCTGGCACATTTGGCTGCACAGTGCTGGGTTGCATGGAGGTCTAAGCCATTTCCACACCCTTGGACAGTGACTGGTGTGCATTGGTATGAAGAAGGTGCTGTGTTTCACCAGAGCAGCCCCAAGGGAACAGACAGGTGCTGGCGTGGCTGTGGTGCTCTGAGGCAAATTGCTTCAGGCCAGCCTGGCCCCAGCTCCTTCTCTGGCAGCCCTTCTCCTTCCTGCACTCTCTCATCTGTCACAAGTTAATTTTTGGAGTGCAGAAGTGAACAGGGTTGTGCTCTGCTGCTTCCCGAGGATGGGGTGTCTGAGATGGATGGTGGTGTGTGCTGGATAGCTAAAGGATCTTAACTTCAGGGAGGTCTGCAGAGGTTAAAGGAATAAGATTGGGTGGGAACAGAGGCTCCACAAATAATTTTCAAGGTCATGCTCACTCAATTATCAATTTGAAAATACAGAAGGCAAAAAGATGACTTCTGGCCTTCTTTGTCCACCACTACTCCCTGGGTGTCATCCTTTCAGGCATAGCATGATTTACTGTTTCCCTACTCATCCCTCCTTGTCTTCCTCTCCCCAACACCAGTCATACACTCTTTTTCCCGTTCCTTCCCAGACTATTTTAACTCCAAGTTTTAACATCAGCCTAGAGACAAAATATCCCTTATTCCTACATAAAAATGGTAGGAATTATAACCTTATCCCATACAATCTCTCCAAATCATCAAAGCTGGTAGCAGCATCACTCTCCTGAATCCTGCCTGCAGGTTTTGGTTTTACACAGATGGAGTTTTCATTTAATCAAGCTCAGACTGAATGAAAGCAGCCCTATTAATTAAACAATGGCCCATCTGGTGCATTGCAAATATCTACAACACTGAGAGATTAATATCAATTATATCAGAAGCTGGAGGGATGCAGGGACCTGCAGAGATACACTCTTTGGGTTGTGTTAGAAACCAGGCAGAAGAAGAGTGCATTCCTGTGGAGAGATCTCTGGCTAGGGAGCAGCAAGCATATGATCCTGTTGCCAGCTGTGATGCCAATATTCTTTGAGCAGCTGGACAAGCAACATCTGTGAAATTTTTTTCAGGTGAAAGTTGAGACAAATTTGTTGTTACTCTCAGTTCTACCTTTGAAAACATATCCTGTGTTCCTGTACTGTAGAACTCCACTATAAAATCCTTTCTTCAAAACATGTTTTAGGAGCTGTGGAGAAAAGTGTCTACAAGGACCACAGATAAAACCCTCAACATCTGGTTTGAAATCCCTGTTTGTAGTGTTTCAGTTCAGTGTGGTGCTTCTTGGCTCAAATCCAGAAACTCTTCTCTTCTCAGTTCTAGTTCTCTCTCTGAGCTCATAATTGTGAGCATGCTAATTTGGAAACCAGATTATTTTGTCTACAAATCACACCCCAGCCCACTGGCACAGCGCAAGACATCCCAGGTTTCTTATGTGGATCATATTGTAGCAGCAGCTATTCAGAAATCCAGGAAGGTTGATTGCTGTGGTGGCACATAACTTGATTTCTGTCGCAGGTGTGGCAAGCCTGGCACATGTGGTGCTGCAGCTGTGCAGATGAAAAGAAATTATTTTTGGACATTTTGGTCCCTTCCTTTTGACTGCAGTGGCAGCAGTGGGTGTGTGTGCAATTTAATCATGGCAGGGCATGTCACTGGATTTTCTTATAAGAACACAAAGAAATGGGACTAGAATTAAAAAAAAAAAAAA
>VXBB01004032.1:1113324-1145386 GCA_013399915.1 Illadopsis cleaveri
AAAAAACTGAGAGAGAGAAACCAGCTCTTGTGTTATTTTCAGAGCAGCTGACTTTATCTAAAGATGAGGAGTTGTCTGCAGTAAACACTGGGTGACTGTGATTAATAGCTATTCAATCAGAGATGGAGAAGTGCCACTTCACAGTAAGGAAGGAAAACCTATGTCTGTTCTAGTAACAGTGATTGTAGGTTTGTTATCAGATGTATGAGTTTTCTATCTTCTACATTTAGCTTTCTGTGACAATTAAAGGTCGTGAATGTGGTTTCTTGAGCAAAAGTTCCCTGTCTAAGACCCCAGCTGATAACTCATGCTCGTCCTTTTTTCCCTGAAAGGTAAAGCTGATTTTCAATTACAAATCAGTGGACTTTTTCCTTGAATGGGAATTAAGTCAATCAGAAGCCAATGCTTTTTTCTTCCCTTACTAGATTTCAGAAATCATTTTGGCTTTGGGCTGAGTAAATCCAATGTCAGGAACATTGGCCTGCTCAGATTTAAAGCTGCTTTGGCCAGATGAAATAAAGCAAGGGTGAGAGAACTGAGTTGGAACAAATAGAAACTGTTCCAAATCCTCAGACTTAATAATCAGCTTGTCTTGACAGGGTTTGGAGGCTAGTGAACTGTTTAGATGAATAAATGCTCTTTTGCATTTCCTCACTCTGGAAAGGCTCCTCAGAAGTTTCCTGTCCCATATGAGGCTATAGGATGTATCCATGCCTCTAATGGGAACACTGCTCCCCTCACTGGAGAGACAGTTTCAAGAGAAGGTCACACAACTTTCTGCTGCTCAGTGCAAGGATGGGTCCAGGTGCAGCCTCACATACACTTACATGCAAGTGGTACTAAAAGAAAGAGGCTTTGGACTTGGTTCCACCATCTGCAACTTATTCTGTAATCTGCTCCATGGAAAATAACTCATTTTTGAATGCAATTGCACCCCAGGGGGAGATGGGTCATGTTTGCAGGCTGTGGAGCTGTCAGTCCTCGTTTGACACATGTATGCATTAGAGAGGAGTTGTTCTTTTCTTGACACAGAGGGATTTGAATATGGCTGGTTTGTTCCTGTGAAAGTCAGACTTTCTGCTCCCTGGTCTGTGATGGAAATATCTCTCTTTTTGGTCTATTTTTTCCTCATCTGTAGAATGTATTTTATTATTATTATATTTTTATTATTTATTTTTTAATTTTTAAATTTTTTTAATACCATCAGAAAGATGAGGAAGAACAAGTGAGTGCCTAGAAAAAAGGAAGGAAAGGAAACTAAAGCTCAAATGATGCTTAGCAGTAATGCTTTCTCCTTTGTGCTCTAGGGTGTTGCTGAGAGTAAAACTGAACAGGAAGATGTAGTTGAGGAAACTTACAGAGAACTGACATTTTCAGAGGCCTTCCAGATTTAGGACCGTAGGGAACAAAGAGATAAAGTTGACCTTGTTGGTGCATTAAACCTACGCAAGATTTTGTGATATTTCCTGATGAAATTTCTTGTAGAACAGACACAAGCCAGGAAGGTGGTTTCATGTTTGCTCTAGACTAATAGTATAGCTCTGAGTAGGTTAATTATTTTCTGCTGACCTCATCAAACTCAGGTCAAATTGGTGTTCTCAACTAATTGAGGATAATGTCTCCTTGGCAGAGATGGGATTAGATGGGATGGTAGCCACCTCTGAAATACGAGTTGGGTGTGGTACGAGCCATCTCGATCTTGTTTACACACCTATCCCCTTGTAAGTTCTATATTTTTATTGATGCTTTTACAGTTTGACAAATATTTTTCTATGAAGAGAAACATAATTAACTTAAGTCATTTATATTAATCAGAAAGGGGAAGACTCATGCAAAACGGGTAATTTTGCACTGAACAGGTCGAGTAACCTAATGAATATAGATGATGCTGATTTACATGTTTACAGAAAAGTAAGACTCGGCTGGGGGGGTGGAGAAAGAAAACAGGCCAGGAAAATGGACTGTTAAATGATGTTCTATGATTTCTGTGGAGTCCTGCTCAAGAAGTGTTTCAAATGTAAATGCAGCTTTTCAGTGTGCTTACTGGGACTAAATTACTCAGAACGACAAACCAAGACATTATACATTCACTGTTTCTAAATGATGGCCTGACCCTCAGTCCAGAAAATGAGCCATATTGTTAAGTGTTTCCACTTATTTATTTCACTGGGGTTTTTTTTAAGGACACGTTTCTATCAGGGAGAAGATGCATTTTGCAAAAGTTACTGTCAAGCTCACTACCTTCTTTCTAGGACTTGCATCAAATACTGGTAGGGAAAGACACAGTGTTGAAATGTCAGCCTCATGGAATTAATGACAAAATACCCATGGGATTAGGTGGTGACAGACTCTCCTGTAATGCACTAGATAGGTGTACAACCACAGATGGAGGGGAATTATCCCTAATCCCACTTGGTGCCCTAAAATGTACATATTGAAGGCATTGTGGGTGTGTGCATAACGCGTCTTGGTCTTTTATAGAACTGCGAAAATCTGTACAATAAAAGATTTACCTTCAAAGACATTTCTAGCTTAGCATCGCAGATCCAACACAGGCACCTGAAACCTCAGGGGAAAGCTAAGAAAGTCTTAATGTACCCCCAGCAGTTGCACAATGGACTCTCATGTTTCTTGTTCCTCCTTGAATGAAACAAGTAAATCCAGGCACAAGGGTTTCCTCAGCTTCACATCTCCAAGAGGAGTTATTACCTCCAATATTCAATGCCCTTTTATCAGAACTTGTTACAGCTCTGAACAGAGCAGTCCCAGATTCACAGCCTTTGTTTGCTCAGGTTGCCTAACACGACTGGATTTTGGAGTCATATTTTATTAATCTTTTAAACAATCAATAATGGAGAGGAATAAACTTTGTTGGAAAGCTCCTTTTCTCCCAGAGGCTTTCAGAGAGGTTTGCAGACTGCCTGCAGGGAGCACAAAGCGGCCGTTTAACAGTGTGCAGCTTAATGTGTGCTGGAAAGTAAATGAAAAATATCACTCACTACTTCATCTTCAGCAGAAAATATGGGGAGATGAAATATAATGATCCTGTAATGTTTCTGCAGGCATTTGTCCAAGACTGCAAAACACCGATACTGCTGTTGTGAAGGATGGGGCTTGTGTGGTACTGAAAGTAAATTCAGCTTTAGCAAACCCAGCCCATTTGTAGCTTTTAAAGTGTGCTGCCTGCCCTTGCTGGTGTGGGGGTACTGCAGGTACAGGTGCTTTTCCTTCAGCAGCAGGCATCTGGCAGCACTGAGCTGGGCATCTCCAGGAGTCTGATCTGGAAACAGAGCAGGCATTTCTACCTGTAGTGGTTATCAAGCACAGGCACCAGGTGCTTTGTGAGAGATTTGCACCTCTGTCAACAAAATGCTGCCATCCAGATTAGATGTTTTCTAAAGATCAAGCCAAAGATCATTCACAGAAATGAATCAGGAAAGCCCTAATGTCTCTGTGATGGAGAAGGCTGACTAGGTGAGCAGGTTTTGTTTTCTTTCTGGCTCTGCTGTTTGGAAAATGCTTCACAGTTCAGGTTCACAGTCCCAATTTTTGGATTACAAATTGTTTTCTCCCAAAGGAGGGATCCATGCCAGTGCTTAATTTTCAGTACCATTTGCTTCAAGGTTGCAGTTCAGGCTTTTCTGCAAATACGTACTAAGGACTGCCCATTTTTGTTTCAGTCTCAAAAGCTGCTGAACAGTTTATTCAAAGAATTCCAATGAATAATAAAATAAAAATATTACCCACAAGCAGAGAGCAGGCCTGGAAATCTTAATTGAAAAGCTTTTTAAAATTATAAATTATTGAAAGACCTCACAGCTTTCTGGGATCTGAGACACCAGGACATATTTCAATGTCTAAAGCCTAATATTGTTACTAATTATGCTTTACAGGGTGTTGTAAGAGGCAACCCTCTCTGTCTGCTAGTATCATTTATGTCCCTTGTGTTAAACATGAGAGACACCTTGAAAGAATGAGCAAAACTAGCACACAACGGGAAGTAAACACTGGCAACTTGGACTGTTAAATTACTGTGTGAGCCACAGTCAGTGCAAACCTTTCTGCACTCTGAAGGGTGTCTTTATGGAGGTTTTATTCCAGTATAAGTAGATCTCTCCCATCTGCACCTGTGAAAGTCTTCTGAATCTAGGCAAAACCTGAACTACTGCTCTAGTGCAAGTCATGCCACATCAAGTATGTTATTGCTGTTATTATTGGTACTAAATCTGTTCACTTCAGATTGAGCAACGGTTTGGAGTGAGCAGTTATCCAAGGGAACCTCAGAACCACCAGACCCTTGGAACAGAAATGGAGGAAAGCTGATCAACAATACATTCAATGCTTTGTGATTTGTGAACACTTGCAAAAATCCCAGAGAATTGCCACTCTTTGTTTCACTGTTTACCATCTTCAAAAGAGAGTACAAGAGCCCATGAAAATAGTCCCTATTGAGTGTTGTGAGAACAGCAGTCAGTTTTTCCACAATGTTTGGCTTCTCGTGGCCCCCTCTTTCTGCCTTTCAGAGAACATTTCATCTGTGGTGCTGAGCCGCAGGTAAGTGGTGTTGTCTGGGAGAAGCTCGAATAATGCCAGCTCCAGGCAGCCTCCCACGCACAGCTGAGGTGGCACGGTTTGAAATGTGCTCCACACAGAAGTGGGGCTAAGGCTGACTGGTGGGAGTTAAAAAAAACCTCAGCTCCTGGTTTGCTTTTCAGAATAAGTTTTGATTAGATAATTGCTCATGTAGAGACCCAGCTCTGAATTCTGTCTGCATTCAGATTTATTTCTTTTTAAACACTGCCACCTATTTCTGTTTTTCCTTCCTCCTTATCATATGATCCTGGCCATGGATTTACTTGTTCTGTCCTTGAGTATCTCTACAGGTGAGGTGGTCTCTGCATCACACTGACTCCTTCTGATGTTGTCTATCCTCCACACTATATATATTGGTAGCTGGAAGAGAAAACAAAGTTATTTGTCATCTGAAAAGAAGAGCTAAAAGTGATAATCAGAGTACAGCAGAACTTTTGAATTCCAAAGTGCTTTGTCTACACCTACATTGCAGATGACAGGTGACAGCTTTTATTTTCTAACCTGAGGAAAAACTGCCTGCCTGTGCTGAAAGGGACATTCCAGCCATTGCATGCCAGGGGCCATGCTGTGCACAGGAGAAATGGTCTTATTTCTGTAGACATGCTGCTTCACACTTTAGCCCAATAAACAGTTAGATGTAATCCCAAAAGACACAAGAAACCCTTGGCTGCTAGGAAAACTTCAGGCAGTGTTTTGGTGTCTCTCTTTTGCATATGGTATCTAGTTTTGCCTGTTACTGAAGAATTGTGAAATAGGGGCCATTTCTGAAGATCTGTGATCATGAACTCTCTGGTGGAAATGTGTCTACCTTGTTAGATGGGCAACTTCAGTCAAATTTCTATATAGAAAAAGGTGGCAAAAGTTAGCAGAAAACCATTTTCCCTGAGGCAATGGTACCACTTACACTTTACTCACGTGCCTTTTAAAATGCATTTGGCAGAAAAGCGCAAACAATTTCACTATCATGGTTTTAGCTGATTTTGATCTTACTAAGACTTTACACTCACTGTCACAGTTCAGGAATAGATCTCACATTATTGTGCAAATATCAGCAAACAATACCATCATTTCGAATTCCAAATAAAAAATGTGCCACTAAATGATGAAATTGGTAAACTCAAGGTTAACTCTAGACTGGAGTTCAGGTGTTTTGTTGTATATCTTTGCTCCCCTAAAAAGTGCCTCTCTCCTTCCTCCTTCCCTGAATTTGCACTACCTATCTTATATTCTTGTACTCTGTCCTCATGAACTATTGAACAGCTAACACATTCCTTACCTGAGGGGTTTCACTCATGTGGTTAAATTGTCCCTATATTCCTAAGTTTATAGAGCATTTTGAACCTTTTTTTTGAAAGAAAACGTTTTTCCTGGAGCTATTTCTGGAGATAATATCATGCCAAAATGACCTTGACTTTGAAGACACTTCTCCATCCAAAAGTTACTACAGTTGAAATGCACTAGAATAAAAAAAAGCTGGATCTTTGGTCAGGAAATCCACAACTTTGATGTTTGCCTACGATGTCCACATTTGGAGTCCTTTTCTAGCCAGTTTCAATGCTGGGGATCCTGCTGTTACACAGTGGTTGTCCACAGAACAAACATCAGTAACTGCTCCTTTTCTTGGGGTCTGTTGTTCAATATCCAGAAAAACTGAGAAACACAATGAGTATTTCCAGACAGTTACTTTCCCATGAAAATGATTGCTATTGCTTGCACAGTGCTTCTTGACATTGCTGAAGGCTCTGTGTGATTTGGGCAAGGCAAGAACCATCACTGTCACACAGAAGATCATGTGCAAGGGCCTGCAACAAAACAGGGAAAAAGCTGGAGAAGTTTCTTGTATTTTTTTTTAATGAAAAACTGACTGATAAAATAGTCTCTCTGTGATCAAATGGAGAATACATCATTTTTGTTGCTTTCAGTTTTAAGGATCGCATGACTACTGTGAACTGAGCACAATTTCTGTGGTTTTCAGATGTCCTTTTATATTAGTTTCTCATGTGCTGTTTTAAAACTATATCTGCACCTAGCACTTCACCTAGAAAGGAAGTTTTAACTCTGCGGGATAGCAAAACAGGAGCAACAAAATTCTTATCATTCCTGGCAGATGCTCTGAGCAGCTGTAAACTGGAGGTGGAATGGTGGTGGGTGAGGGGCTTTTGCCACCAAAGCAGACAGGCTTACCCAGGACTGCATGGACAATGTATTCATATTCCCATACCATTACTCAGATATTCTCAGACAATTAGGCAGGGGAAATTAATTTAAAATTGAATACTCTTTAGTGCAGGTTCTTGAAATTACTTTTATTAATCAACACTGATTTTTAAAACATTTTTTACATAATAATTTTCACTGTTAAAGAGTGTAGCAGAGAACCTAACAAAGGCTGGGGAGCTAATGAATCTAATTTTGTATTCCATGTGTCATAGCCCAGAAGCCAGGCTCTGACAGATTTCTTTATTGAACCTTCAGTCAGGCTCTTTGTGAGAGTCATTCTGTAAATGAGGGTTTGTAAGCCATGACCACGGAAAAGGTTCATTGTCCATAACAGTGGATGGTTCAAGGGCCTGATTAATAGTAGTGAACAAACATTTTCACCTTGAAGGTTGCCAATTCAGGTTTAGCCCAGTCTGGCAGTGACAGCAACTTCTTTGCTTCTCAGAACTGTAAGGGACAAGAATGATTGACAGAAACTCATGTGGCAAATTACACCACAAAAATATACACTGAGGACAAGAGGGAGAACTCTCACATCTCTAGGGACATCTTTTGTAAGGGTTTAGCTAGTCTGGTAATTTTCCCAGAGATCAATTGTTTTGGAAGGCTCTGCCATGCCTGTGGAGAAGCCTCTCTCACTATGTGGTCTCTTTGGTGAGCCTAAATGGACTCATTAGCTTAACTGGGTCACATAAGTACTGTCCTAAACATGAGTCCTGGTGGCAGGTTTGCTGGGAAGACTGAGGAGCATTGGGGTGACACTGAGGAATGTTTCTGCCATGCTGTGTATACTGTGACATGAAGTTTTGTGTACTGAGTCCATGAGCTTTTATCACTTCCTTGACAGGGGTATTTCCTATTTCCTTCTGTTGTTATGTCTGTTTCTGGCTTTGGTATCCATCTGTAAGACTGCCAGGACAGAAGCTGTTTCCTGCAATCATTGGATCATTGAAGAGAGCTGAACCTCTTACTGCCTCTGATTGCTATTAAAAATGCAACATGTTGTGCAGTGGATGAGGAGGAGATAATTTCACTGATGCTGCTCATGCTGACTCTGTTCTGTTGGAAGTTTTCAGGAACTGCATTATGACAGCTGAGAAGATGTGACTGCAACAAATATTCCAACTCTGGTTTCTTATGACCGTGTAGAACTTTTGAAGATTTGTTTGTGAAATGAGAGATTTGCCCTGATCAAAGTGTTCCATCTTTAAACTGATTTAAACATACTTCCTGGGCTAATTGGTTAGTTAAGAATCCATTGGAGATACATGCTTGTATCAGTGATGTGGCCAGATGTCAGCTGAGATGGGAAGACCAAACAAAGACCACACCATGAAGTGGATCTGTAGGAACAGGGAGAATAGTGTGATGAGGCAGCTTACTGCTGATTAAGCATTGGCTAATCATGCCATTAATCAGAAAATCAAAATCAGACTGCTGGATGATAGGGTCAGTGCACTAATTCTTATTAGCAGCAAAGGGAAAGAAGGGTGAAGGTGACTAGTATGCATTCCTCATACTGCTTTCCAAGTAGCTTCGCAGTCAAAATTGAATTTTGCTTTGTTTGCAAAAAGTATTCTCCACAATGACATTTCCTTATGGTTCCCAAACACTCTTTACTGTGCACCTTCAAAGTGCATAATAAATTTCATTAATTTACCTTCAAAACATGCTCTACTCAACTTATATTTGCTCCTTGTGTTTGCTCTTGCACCACTTGTCTATGTTATTATAGAGTTTAGGATGTGAATGGCAAAATATGAATTTAACAGTGCAGTACTCACAACTGGAATGAACTGTCAACTGATAATTATTGACTTGGAAAGTTCATGAACAACTGTGAGTAACAGACACATCTGAGAGTTTTCCAATATGCCTCTGCACATTTCATAATTACCAAAATGGTGGCATTCATTGCACGATTTATTTATTGTGAACTGTTTACTTGGCTCAGCTCCCACATCTATACCACCAAGTTAACAGCTGTAGGACCCTATACAGACTTTCTCATGAGATATCCAGGACTTGCTTTTTCAAATCTATCCAGCAAATACAAGAAAAACAGCTTTTTTTCCTGACATTTTAGTATTCCCAGCTTCTGTTTGATCCCAGAAGCCCAGAAGCATCAGAAAAACAAAAGCAAATGGACAGAGAAGGGATTCCTTAAAAAAGGTCTTTCTCAAACAGAAGCCATTGGTAATCAGTGATTGTTCATCAAATCCAGTCGGTGATTGTGTGCTGGTCTGCAGGAAATCACACTGAACAGATCTAACACTACCTTTGATATCCTGCCAATTTTAAATCCTTCAGTGAAACCTCAGGTGAACATCTAAGGGTGAAGTGGAATCACTACTGACATTTTTCCTGAACCATTTCTTCCGTATGACTGGAAGTAAAATGTGTGCTGTCGGGATCCTGCAGCAGCCCTGTGAGAAACCTCTATTTAAAGAGACCTGTGGACACCCAGCACTGTGCTGTCAAAACTGAAGCTGACCCTGTGCAGCCCTGCTGTCAGCTAGGGTTACAGACCTTCTCCTTCCCCTTCAGTTACTGAATACTGTGTGAGGACTGTCAGCTCAGGCTCTCTGGGGTGGCTTTCAGAATTGCTGGTTTTAAAGTTTTAAAGCAGCTAAAAAGAAAAGTTTTATAGCAGTCTTCCAGTACATGATGGTATGCTGTGGGAAAGCTGGGGAGGGACTTTATACAAGGGTGTAGAGTTGTAGGACAATGGGTGATGGCTTTCCACTGGAGGTAGGTTTAGATTAGATACTAGGAAGAAATTCTTCTGTGAGGGTGGTGAGCCACTGGAACAGACTGTGGTTGCCCCATCACTGGAAGTGCTCAAGACCAGGTTGGATGGGGTTTTGAGTAATCCAGTTTAGTGGAAGGTGTCCCTGCCCAAGGCAGGAGGGTTGGAATTTGGTGATCTTTATGGTCTATTCCAACAAACTCTTCTATGGTTCTAAGAAAATAAACTGTCTCTGAAAGAGTGATTTTAGTTTACAGTCAGAAATCTTAAAACTTCTAGGGATATTTGATATTTTGGCTCTGGTTAATGAGCATTTTGTGCATGACAGTGGTCATGTTTTGTCATATCTCAGCAACTACAAAAGCTGGAGAGACTAGAACAGTAACAAAACCAAAAAAATTATCCTCCCAGAATTCCAGGAGGTGGAGCATTGGAGCATTAAGTAAAACACTGTTTTTTAAAAGTGGTGACTTCTTAGTTTTGGTTGGGATGGACAATAGGAAGTATGGGACTGTGTTTTGGATTGGTGCTGGAAACCATATAACATAGGGATGTTTCTGTTATTGCTGAGCAGAGCTGACATAGAGTCAAGACCTTTTCTGACTCTTACCCCATCCCACCAGCCAGGGAGGTGGGGGTGCACAAGGAGCTGGGAGGAGAGCCATCCAGGACAGCTGATCCCAACTGACCAAAGGGACATTCCAAACCATATGGCATCTTGCACAGCAGATAGAACTGGGGAAGAAGAGGGGAGGAGGGGACATTCAGAGTGATGGCATTTGTCTTCCCAAATCACCGTTATGTGTGATGGAACCCTGCTTTCCTGGGAATGCATGAACAACTGCCTGCCAAAGGGAAGTGATGAATAAATTCCTTGTTTTACTTTGCTTGGGTGTGTGGTTTTTGCTTTACCTATTAAACTGTCCTTATCTCAACCCACAGGTTTTCTCACTTTTACTCTTCCAGTTCTCTCCGTCGTCCCACTAGGGGGTACTGAGTGAGTGGCTGTGTCATGCTCAGTTGCCAGAGGTGTTAAACTTAGTGCTGTTCTTTCTCTGGAGACTGGCCTCATGTATGTTAGCTTCTCTGTTTCCAGTGTGTGCTTGTCAAAACATTTCACTCTTCCTTTCCAACCTGTGTGGTGACTGCGGATGATCCCAGCTCCTCCTGGCCCCTCTGCCTCATTTTGGTTTGAAAAGCTTAACTCTGTTAGGTAACAGATGTTTCCCTGCCTAAAGACGCCACCCATAAAGGGGAAGTCGTCTCCTGAAATGGAAAGTGGACATTAGCCTGGGTTTTGACATGTCACATCTGAGAGGAGAGTAGAAGTGTTCTGTCAGTGACCTCTGGCAGAGCCAGGCTGCAGGGTTGCCATGGCAATTAGATTGTTTATCACATCAAGGTCCTCATAATCAAACAGCAGAAAATGTAATTCAGAAAGCACTGAAAGTAAAATATGCGTATCTGTAGGTATTAAGTTGCAAGAAAAGTGGGCAAAGAGATCAACTGTCTCGGCATGTTATCTTCTTCTAAATAAAATAAGCATCAGATTTTTCTGCAACTTCCATGTCAAGAGGTGATGCTGATCAAAATACAGATATTATTGTGGCATGAGTGCAAACTAGAAGATATGTTCAGATGTGCAATCTGAAATCATACTCAATTCACATGAAGAATTACTCTATATTGGTTAATTAAAGCTTTTTTATTCCCTCCATTTCCATTGAAATACATGGTCAGGCAATCATAAAGTAGTCTTAGTTTGGGCCTTGGTTTGAGTGGAGTGAAATAACTCATAAAAGCTGAGAAGTTTTATTGCATAAGACAATGTTTGGCTAAGAAATATGTATCGCCTTGTGAGAGGATCCAGTTATACTATGGGAACTATGGGATATTAACAGATGGATGATTGAATTTTTAATTATTTAATTCTTGAACTGTTATTGATATAGGAACAAGTCTGTGATATGCAAGCTCCTATACAAATTTACCTGGTTCCAAAGTGTAGCAGTATCAGTTTAATTTTTAAGAGAAGCAGTAGGTTTGATTGAAAGAAACAGGCATCAGTTTGTATGAGATGTCTGCAGTAATCACTAACGTGCTGAACCAGACTTTAAAGGTCAGGCCACCTGTTGTTGGAAAAATCATTCCCTTTGGATTCACAAAAATTTATTGCATTTCACCTGGGACTGCAGATTCAGTATATGCAAATGAACAAAACCAGGAATATTACTTAGCCAAGCATGGGAGCTCTTGAGCAGGAACTTCAGTCAGAGACCCCCAGCCTTCCTACAGGCACTGGGAGCCCACATGTTCTCTGCAGACTCTGCTCCCCATGCAAATGGCCTTTGTGCTGTTTACGGACTGGGCCTTTGCACACATCATTGGAAAGCTTCAGAAGCAGAGAAATGACCACACATGAGAGAAACTGGAAGCTTACAGTCAGGGTCTGCTGTGGCAAAAATAAGCCTAAAACATGCACCAAAGTTATGTTATGTTATAACTGAGTAAATTATATGCTTCAAAAGATCTCTGCATACATATTTAGCAAGTGCTGGCTATGCATTTACTCACACCATACTGTGTATATTTGAGTGACTGGAATAATTCCTGAGGTTAATTACTAAACTAACCAAAGGCCTTGACTCAGTCGGAACTGATGGAGAGAGCTGCACTTATTCCTCAAATTTATCAAGCAAACATAATTATGCTGATCCTGACACATGGCTTGACTAATGGCACAGGCTATTGGAGTAAAACACCCTGCCTTGGCATGTGTCTCTCAGCCTCAGGAACTGTCATGCACCATGAGATGAGAGCTGGTGCAGGAGGGAAAGCAATGCCCACCCACTGGGTATTCCTCCTGATGACTTGTTTTTAAATTACACTGCATTACTGGAAACTACAGAAGAATATGACATTCTTTATCCTGGAACCTTGGGATATACCTGCAAATAATTCTCGCCGAGTGGTTTTCTTTTTGTGGGATACAAAGCAGTCTAGCTGGCTACAGCAAGCAGGACAATAAGCAGGAGGAACACAAAGCATTTAGGCTTGAGATGATGTCTGAACCAGCAGCCAGTGGACTTCCATCAGAATTTTCAGTGGGAAAAAGAGCTGGGAAGAATGTCTCCCAGCCATCAGAGAAGCCTGATGCCAATGCTGACCTGACGTCTCCTTATCGGCCTCTGCTAAGGTTGGCACACGTGCAGGGGGTGTGACTGTGTGTCAGTGAGCCACTGCAACAGGAACCCAAAGATCCCCTCTCCATCTTGCCTCCCTTGCAAGCCATTCTTGGTGCTTCCTTCCCTTGCCTCCCACTGCATGTTTCTGTACCCTGTACAGTTGTCCTTGTTCATGAGGTCTCTCCAGGAGGGACTTTCTTTTCCTAAATTGAATGTCTTTCTAAGTAGGATTTCTGCTAGACACACACAGAAACACAAACCTGTAAACAGAGATGAAGGCAGGGCAATGAATCTATAATTTCCAAGGTTGATTAATTTATGATCTGAAAGCTTTTTTCCACTTCTAAGGTAATAATAACCATATCCTTAAAAAATATGATGATATCCCTCATTCATGACTTAGATGTGCAGTTATGGACATCCCCACTTAATAAAGCCCTCAAATATATGAATAAATCCTACTAAAGCCCAGTCTTAAGAGTTTAGCTGAAGTGACACTTCATTTGTTAGTGCTTTAAGAGTCCTCCTAACAAATCCTATCTAAACATGGAATTATGAAGCACTATTATCCATAGCACCTGAATGATGACATTTTGTCCTGGTTCTGCACAGGATGGGGTTAATTTCTGCAGTAGCTTGGGAGCTGGGGAGGTTACAACTCGGAGGTTATTTTATACCACCATATGTATTACCAGGGGAGGGGTGAAGAGACTTTTTCAGGGGAAAAGGAAGTGCATCCAGAGAGGAGTCTCTTCCACTTAGAATAGTGTGGCTGTAGTTGGGTTAGCTTGAGTTCTGCAGTAAGAATTTTGCACGTGAATCACTCTCTCTCTTTTGTACACTTTTATCATTAAAATTGTTGCTGTTACTATTTTTTTTTCTTATCTCATTGCTGTTTCCAGTAAATTGTTCTCATCTCGACCCATGATCTTTTTCTTTTGTGTCTCCAGATCTTCCCTCCAGCCCACTGCAAAGGGGAAGGGGAGGGGGAGCAAGCAAGTGCCAGTGTGGTGTGGAGAGTCATTGGGAACACTAAACCAGGGACTACCATTCCCAAACAATGACACATTTATTAACAGAGGTGATCCTGAGCACTACCTGCTTTTAGAATAGTTTNTCTGGTTTTGCACAGGATGAGGTTAATTTCTGCAGTAGCTTGGGAGCTGGGGAGGTTACAACTCGGAGGTTATTTTATACCACCATATGTATTACCAGGGGAGGGGTGAAGAGACTTTTTCAGGGGAAAAGGAAGTGCATCCAGAGAGGAGTCTCTTCCACTTAGAATAGTGTGGCTGTAGTTGGGTTAGCTTGAGTTCTGCAGTAAGAATTTTGCACGTGAATCACTCTCTCTCTTTTGTACACTTTTATCATTAAAATTGTTGCTGTTACTATTTTTTTTTCTTATCTCATTGCTGTTTCCAGTAAATTGTTCTCATCTCGACCCATGATCTTTTTCTTTTGTGTCTCCAGATCTTCCCTCCAGCCCACTGCAAAGGGGAAGGGGAGGGGGAGCAAGCAAGTGCCAGTGTGGTGTGGAGAGTCATTGGGAACACTAAACCAGGGACTACCATTCCCAAACAATGACACATTTATTAACAGAGGTGATCCTGAGCACTACCTGCTTTTAGAATAGTTTTCAATTTTTTTCCAAGCGTGTCAGACAGTTGACAGGAGTGTCTCTTTTCAAGTGGGAAAATGGGAAACCTGATCACAGAGCTAGTGTAGGAAGACTTGAGCAAAGAATTGTAGAATCATAGAATAGTTTGGGTTGGAAGGGGCATTAAAGTTCCTATGGTCCAACCCCACTGCTAATGTAGAGTAGTATGAAGGGAAGGGAAGGGAAAGGGAAAGGGAAAGAAAAGGAAAGGAAAGGAAAGGAAAGGAAAGGAAAGGAAAGAAAAGAAAAGAAAAGAAAAGAAAAGAAAAGAAAAGAAAAGAAAAGAAAAGAAAAGAAAAGAAAAGAAAAGAAAAGAAAAAAGAAAAGAGAGGAAAAGAGCCTGGAGAGGCTTTACGATGACCATTTTAGTGTTTGAATGAGTGAGTGTTTCCTGTAGCAGGATTGTAGAAAAGACAGCTCTTCATTATGCATAATCTCTGTATTTTCTGAAAGACCTGATGCACTTTAGCAATCAAAACGAAAATGTAATTTTGACAATTCTTTAAAAGAGAAGAAGTAAAGGGAAAGGGGGAAAAAGGGGTTGAAAGCATTAATTTACTCTATCATAGGTTTATTTTCATGTACTCTGGTGATCACAGAGGCACTCTGCCAAACTTTCCCTATTTTTGTGATGTGAATCAAGGTTCAGTAATTTGCTGGAGTGAAAAGCTTTTTGTTCTCTTTAAGCAGGGACAAAATTGCAGTGTGCACCAAGGAGAAAGTAACATGAGTGAAGGTCTTGCACCATACCAGCAAGAAGTCAATGGTCATGGAGGACAGATGCATACCTAGATGCATACAGCTTATGGCACAAGCACCAGTAGTGCTATAAAGCCAAAAAGCTCAAGATCAGGCAGTGAGACAGTAATTAAAAGAAGTGTTTCCCATTGAGGACTACACAGACACTAGGCTGCAGCAGGCGGCAGAAGTAGAGCTTAACATGTATCTCTACGCCTCCAGGAGTGCATCTTGGTGACATCCTGGGTGCGTCCTGGTGACACCCAATCCTACTTACAGTGCATTGAACCACCTGCTTCTCTCCCTGGGCAAGATCTGGTAGCCAGTGCAGGACACATGCAGGGACAGACAACACTGTTAATGAGTCCCATTTCACTATCTGCTGGCTCCAGGTTTGGACAAGGAGCTGTGTTTTGCTGCTGGTTGTCATTGGTGGGCCTGGTCTGCATGCAGGGTAACTCATGTCCTAAACACCTAGCTGTCCTTGTGTGACACTGGTGAGAGCTGGAACACTGGTCCCTTCAGTAAAATCCTGCATGTCTTCATTGACTACTGATTACCACTGACACAGGGAGCTGTGCTTTCCCCCCAAACTTGGTAGATGTTTCCTGACTCTGACTGCCACAAATTATTTTCCCTGAGTCTAAGTTATTCCCCCAGATCCCATGAAACTTAGGAATCCCACAGCTGAAATACCCTAATGATTCGGGGTTGCTATGATTTACAATTCTAATTAGATGCCTCTGTGCATTATGACTGATTCTCTAATTGTGGGATAGCCTGCTATGCTCTTCAACAGGATTTCTGTCTCATTCAGTGAACATGATTAGTCCTGCTCTGGGGATTCCCTTTTGCTGTATTTCCAGTCCTTAGATGGCTCTGTGTTTGGTAGTCTGACTACAAACCTTGTGCTCTGGAGTGCAGGTTAGGGAGAAATTCAGATGTGCATCAACCCCTTCTAATGCTCTGATTTCCCTTGCAAGGAAACCCTGACATGCAATTAAAGAAAACCACTGTATTCTCCAAAAAGTATCTAGTTCTGGATAATCAGGGAAAAGAGGGGTATGGAGTGCCTCTGCAGGTAAAGCAAAGTACAGCTTACACGACCTTCATGTTTTACTGCCATGGTCTTTGGGAGGAAATGTTCACAGCAAATGCTTTAGGGAGCTGGAGAAGACGGTGGACAGGGCTGTCTTGATGGAATCAATGTGATGCTGCTTGGAAAAATGGATTCTGTCTGTACTGCAGTTGCAGGGCTTGTGTGTGATGCTCGGCAGTGGGATTCTATCTCAGTGTTTTCCATATCCTGCCTGTGCACAATGCAGGCTGTGGCGTCTGTTGGTAAAACAGAAGAGAGAAATTAGCAACCAGACTCAAAGCAATTAAAATGCCTCAAAACCCAACATCCCCTACCAAGTCAGGACTTTCTACTGCAACACCCAGCACAGCTGGGCATTTCAGATGTAATATCTCACCGTCTCAGTTCCCCATCTCCATGGGAAGTAGCAATACCACATCAATTCTCAAGATTTGCTGTGTATATTAATCAATTATTTCTTCAAACCACTCAAACATTGTAATGATGAATGTTTTATAGAAGTTATGATTAATGTTGTCTTCAGATTAAATCTTCACAGTGTACATAAATAAGGCTTGGGGCTGAACACAGACAAATTAAGATAAAATGAATTACTGAGCAGCTGCTTCTGGGGGTAGCAAATCCACTGTACTCTCCAGGTGGTGAGGGCACTTGAAGATGGTGTATGTGGGCATGAAATTAAAGACCAGGACACATGCTTTGCTCACACAGGACTGAAGCAAGATTGCACAAACCTCTTTTCATTGTTATCTTTGATTTTGCAACTTTTCAACCTTTTTCAATCAGTATGATGGTTTTTAACGCATTAAATGTACCAAGGCAATGCAACAACTCAAAAAGATAATTAATTTTTGTTGGGTACATGAAGCACATGTAAAAAAATGAAGCACATTTAGAAAAGAAGAAATCAACCCTCATATATAAATAATGGTAGTAAATGCTGGAAATCACATGGCTGGTAGTGACATGCTAGCATGACCTTGTCATGGACACTGTGGAGGCCACAGTCCCCTTTGAACAGTACCAACACAATATTCTTTCCTGGGTCATATTGGATATCCCTACCCAGAATTCTGCCTCCAGCCTTGGGTGTCTATGTATCTCAGTACACTTTATTCCTGGGCAAGGGAGCACTACTCAGCCATCTGCTGACTTTTTGAGGAAGGACTGAGGGAAAGAAAATGGAGAGGGTTAAATTATTTGTATGCATTTCTTATCAATGCATAAAAATAACTTAAAGTTGGGTGTCAAGTGGATGGGACCAGTGGTCTTCTATGACAGGTAGAGCAGCAATAGGCACAAAGTGAATCACAGGAAGTTTTATCTGAATACTAGGAGAGACTTTTTTACTTTGAGGATGCTAGAACACTGGCACAGGCTCCCCAGATATGTTGTGGATCCTCCTTCTCTGGAGATATTCAAAACTGGCCTGGATGTGGTCCTGGGCAGTCTGCTCTAGGTGAACCTATTTTAGCAGAAGGGTTGGACTAGATAATCTCCAGGTATCTTCCAATTCCAACCATCCAGTGATTCTGTGGTTGTGTGGCTGACAATTCATATTTCCCCTCCATCTTTCTGCTTTGGAGTTTGTGGGCTAAAACTGTGCCCTGTCTTTCTCCCCTCTGTTAAGAGTTTGGCTGTAATTTAGTGTGAACAGCAGTTGTGGTTGCCAGCAGCAATAGAACACTGGACCATGCTTTCTGGCTCAGCTTGAGTGTCTCAGGAAGCCTGTGGCGAAGGCTTCCCAGGCACAAAAAGCACAGCCACCCTAGAGCAGGCAGCAGCTCTGCATCCCTGCAGTTTCAGCAGTGCAGGGGGGACAGCAGATGGGGAACTGCTGCTCCTGAGGACGAGGCGACTGAACTGGTGCTGCTGGCAGAAAGTTCCAGGGAAGGAACTCAGACTAGCTCAGACCTCTGAAATATGACCTGGGCTAGTGATAAATTAGCACACAGGAGTCAGGAAACTTCTAGCTCTGGGGTTTAGTGTACATCCCCAAGGTTAAATTAGGAGGCTGTGTCACAATCCAGCTAAAGTTTAGGTGTCTTCCTTCACTTGGGTGCATAAAAAATATGGGGTCAAATCATCCAGTGGTTCTAGCCACAGAGATCCTCCACAGGATAGCAAACAGAACATCTCACTTGATGGGGGCTTCAGGCATTTTTTCTCCATGAATGCTTCTGCTATAGCTCCTCTTGAGAGACCAGACCCAGAAATAGCAGTGTTGCATTTCTGACTCTCATCCTCTTCCCTGCCATCTGCACCATCTTGCTATACAATACCTGAGCACTCCTTTGCATAACTAGTACTTTGTTGTGGAGGGAATCCAACCTATACTAAATTACAGGTTGGCCAATCTGTGCTTGCCAGTTCAGTTGAAAAACAAACAACCTCATCTAATTTCCTGCATGTATGTTTTTTCCTGCATATTCTTTAGCTTTGCCTTGGCATTTCAATAGCAGCAGGAGACTATTAGCTTGTCAACAATGGTCTATTGCATTGACATTATCTCTTAATTACACAATTACTTTGTTATGTACTGTAGTATGAGCAATAAAACATTTGAAGTACTTCAAGCAAATACAGTTTTAAAGGTTTAAAAGAAAAATGACACAACCCAACTCTGATGCAAACTACCTGCTAAGTGTAAGTACTTTTTTCCCTCTCTCTTAATAGATTAAGGTATTAATTGTACAATTAGTGCTAGAAAAGGTGTAGGTGAAATGATTGGTAAAATGGTGCTCTTTGTCTTTTTACACTGATAGACACATCAAGAGAACAGGGTTGCTTTACCCACATCACTCCTTGTCCTATCACCACGGGACCCCTCAGAAATTAACTGTATCCAGCACAGCACATGCCATGTGGCAGGAGGTATCCTGACAATGACCTGCATCTGCTGGCAATGCCATCAGGGAAGTGCCAGCCTGACCACACTTCTGGGTACCATGGGGTCACCTCCCAGCACCAGGTCTGAATCTGCAGTAACACCACTGGTTTTTCACTTCAGGAAGGCTAACCTAGCACACCCTACTGGCACTGCTGTTGCCTGAAGGTGTGCTGGAAGTGCAGCTCACAGCCAGGCTCTCCAACAACCCACTCCCACCCCTTCCAGGTTATCACTTACTGGCAGCTGTGTTGTCATGCCCCAGACTTGCCTCCAAAGGAGTCAAGGGTACTTTGTCATTGCCCTTGAATGACAGTAAAGCTTGGGACTTTGTAGCCTAGATAAAACTGGTGCACTTGGCTAAGGTTTTATTTTAGAAATAAATCTCCTTATCCCCTTAAAAGTTCAACACTGCTGACTTCTAGACTTATATATTTTCCTACAACCCTTGCTTTGCCTCCTGACAAAATCAATATCCTAAAAATAAATAAATAAGCATACAGTGCAAGCATCTAAATTGAAAAGCAGCAGTTGGCAGAACCATGCATCTTTAATCTAGATTTAGTCACCCAGATAGAGTGAAGCTTTGCAAGACCCCTCAGGCAAAGCATTTGACAAATTTTCTGTACTGCACTTCAGAAGGCCATGAGTCCTTTCCCCATAACAGGTATAAAAGAACAACAACATGGGAATGCTCCCAGTCACTTCTCCCACAGCTCCCCTCAGCCTCTCTCCTGGGATAGACAAGGAACATGATGGTGACTTTGGCTAAGGATTTGTGTGTCAGCACAAAGAAGGAGGAAAACCCCAACGGTTGGTGGGAAGGAACCGGGATAAGCTGTAGGAGCAGGCTGCAGATCCAGACACCTGGCATGGTTTCACTGACATCCTTGAATTTTGTCAGCCCCTCTATGAGAGGAAAATCCATTTACAAAGAAGAGCTCTGTTTTTCTGGAGGGAGCTTTGTTTTTTTGATTTTATGAGAACCTTACAGGGAGGATTCAGGGATGATGACTTGAGCAGGACTATTTTTCTGCTAATGTTGCTGATGCCTTAAGTTTTAGCTTTCATGTTTTTCAGATTCTGTGCTGCCCAGGGGCGTAGTTCTGAGCTTCATATTAAGTGTTAATAAGCTCTCTTCACAGAGTAGGTAGACAAAACAAATCCTTTTCCTGCTGAAAACCAAAGACAATCCTTACAAGTCTTCAGGCCCAAAAGCAAAAGCAACGGTGGACGAAAGAGAGAAACAAGAAGAATGAGACCTCATTACCTGAGGCTGTGGTTGGACAATTGGGCCCCAATATGTAAATGGACCAAAACTTATACAAGTGTGAGACCTCGTGACTGGTTATCCATTTTGTGACCATTTTAAGTCCACCTTGTGTGTAGCTCTGATCAGGCTCTTGTCCTACCTAAGATGTACCCCAAAGGCCTTTCAATAAATATCTACTTTATTGTCTAGCTCTTTCCAGTCTCTATTTCTGGTCAGCCTTCCCAAGCCATCACTGCCATTCAAGAACTGCACAAAGATATAGCAGAAAGATTCTTGCAGCAGCTCATCTCCTCACCTACTCCCATCGCCGGAGAATTTTACCTGGTACCCTATTCTGTGACTAGCTCTTTCTCGCAGGCAAAAAAATGTATCACAATGTTGCATTATTAGGAGAAAATGTAGATCTGCTGTATGTCACTCAGGGAATGAAAATCAGCAGCTCTGAAAGACAATCTGAATGCAGATATTACAGAAATGGCTAATGAATAAGACGATGAACAAAGCACACAGGTTTTTACACCAGTCTGTTTGCTTCCTTGGGCTTCTCATTGGGTTTGCAACACACAGTTTAGCTAAAATTCAATGGCTGTTCTGCGCTAAAATATTTTTCAGAGCTAGAGATAAGTCTAAGCTGCACTGAGATGTCAGTGAAGATCTCAGCTCCCCGTGACATATTGGAGATGGGTTTGAGCCCATTCAGGCTTTGCAAAAGTGTGAATAATTTTAGGAAGGATTTTGAAGGCAGAAAATATTAGCATTTTTGGGAGAAGAAATCCTGTGCACAGAAGTAGCAGGGAATGTGTGACAAAACCAAGAGGGGAATGCTTTTCCTTGCACAGAAATAAATGTTTCCTAGTAGCCCCTGGGTAATGGGTTAGGAAGAGGATAGAGATTTATTTGTCCTTTTAAAATATTCATGTCTCTGTGGCTGTGTGTTGGATGCACTAACTGCTCTGGCAACCTTGGTCTCAGACTCACAAAATGTTTTCAAAATAGGATTTTTGTGTTTGCTGTCTTTGGCCTGATGAAGCTATAATGGCAGAGAAGTTCAAAGGCAGCAGATGCTGAACCCTGGCTCTTTGGTTTTTTTCACCATATAGATGCAAATATCAGCTGTCAGCTAGAGATTATGCAAAATAATTCACTTTGAGTGATAGGAATAAACACTTTTCAAACATCTGCATGAAGAAGAAAAACAGAAGATGAGGACCATCTGAAAGACAGAGGGGCAAGGACAGCATAAACAATTAGCTTGTATGGGTTGACCTAAGAAGAAAAGTGCATGCTTTGTGATACTTGTTGCCACAAGTGCTGTACACTATAGAATTATGTGTTGTTTTTGGCTTCTTTTTGGCACTGCATTTCAGAGAGGTCCTGCCCTTCTGTCCCACCTCTGCAGCTCAGTGGAAAGTGATTTGTAAGTGTCTTTTGAGACATCTCATTTTTCAAGCCTCGGATTCAATTTAGTTTCCAAATGTTCTTCATAAAATTTGATATTTCATGGTTAAAAATGTTTATTCGACTGTAAAGACCAATGTTTTATTTTTTAAAAAGGGTCTCTTGAATTTAGATTGTGGTTGTTGAGGATGTTTTTCTATTTAGAGGAAAATATGAAATATTGTGACATGTTTTAAAGCTGATTAGTTTTCTATACTAGTTAAGAAATGCATGAAAATAGTTTTCTTGAGCAAAATTCCTGACCTATTCTGTTATTGTATTTTGCCTATTCTGCATATGTGCTGTTTTCCAGCAACAAACAGCCCTGTAGGATCATGGGGGAACTTTGGTCTTTTTCTCTTCCCTGCCCTATTCCTCCTGCCTAGGAGCTACTCTACAGTACAGAATAAGCATTTCTTTTTTACTTTCTTTCTTCCTTCTTCAATCTTGCAGCATGCCCGCCTCACTGTGCTCCCACTCTTTTGAGTCTTTCTGCTTTGTCTGCGTTTCTGCAAATGAATCATTTTTTTGCATCTGTTTTTGTGAAAAGGAAAAAAATACAAAGCAAAACAAATGAGCTCTGTGAAATGCCAAGGAGGCTGTTAAACAACAGTCCTGAAAACGGCACCTTAATTGCATCACTAATGGGAGTTCTTATCTAATTGAAAAGCAACGAAGCAGATCATTTTTTTGTTGTAGTTTCCATTAACCACTGCCTGAGAAGTGGAGAAATGAAGAGGAACCGCAAAACAAACCTTTGCAAGGGCTGAGGGTCTCGTTACAGAGAGAGGGATGTGCCTCCCTGGAGACTTGGCTGCCCTCCTTACCTGCCACTGGAAGCATTGGTGCTGCCCACGGAAGCCAGTGGGAGGTTTAAGCAGCCACAGAGAAGGGGTGGTGGGCAGGCAGTAGGAATGCATCAAAGCCATCTCCTCACAGGGAGGTGTAATACCCACTGAGGTGCAGAGAACCATAAGCCTCAAACTTCTGGGCTTTGCAGAGCCTGTTTTTTATAAAAGTTTTATTGCTTAACACCACCTGTCTGCAAGTAGCTGAGGCGGTCAGTTGCAGTAGAAACTTAATTTTTAGATAAGATTTAATGAAACCTGGGACTATAGACTGAAATGTACAAAAAAGGTGCTCTATACTTAGGAGACCTTGGGGCCCCTGTATCAGGCTTTCTGCCTGTGTGAGGGCTGGTTTGCACATGCACACAGGCCATGACCTGTCTGCAATTACTGCCTCTAGGATGCACTGGGGGTGCTATCCCTCCATGACTCTCTTTTGAGATACATGCACAAGCAATCAACATTTTTCATTTCTCCTGTGAGAGTGGATAAGCATGTGAAAATTGATCTGTACTTGGCCAGTAAGTCCTGCCCTCCCATCTCAAGAAAACCTTGACAGATTCAATCAATTCCACAGCAACCAGTAAGCTGACAAAAAAATTAGAGCCTGGTTGGAAACCAGCCTGGAGCAATGGGATCATACATCCAGAATTTAATAATGTGGCACTTTGGGAGAGAGAGTGAGATGGGCTTCCTGTCTCACTGCTCCCTGCTCCTTTGGGAAAAAGCATACTGTTTTGGGGACTCTTGGGCTATTGGGATGGGAAGCAAGGGATCCTTCTGGTTGGTAGGCTAACACCATTGTGCTAAGAAGCAATGGCAATCTGGCCTCAAAAAGGGTATGGGACTTTACACACAGCTCTTCTCATTCCCTAGTACGTGTGCAAATCGGCACATTTGGTGCAGTGATGATGGGGATTCAGTGCCAGAACTTAGGACTTAACTATGTTTGCTTCCACCTGATCAGTTGAAAGAAAAGCTGTATGGTTTTCTTACTCCTGTATGTAATTTCTATTTGAAAGTAGATATTGCATGCAATTGGTCTGGAGGCTTAGAGCTTATCCACACCTAATATTTATGAGTGTTTGTGGTGCATAAGTGCAACAAATGATAACCTAAATTGTACTGGGAGAATATGAAGGATCAATTCAGCAAACAAAACAGGCTCTGATCTTGTTAGCTATACAAACACATAAAAAATCCCATTCAGGGAATAATACATATTCCTATTCCAGCAGCTTCTTTCACTCTCTGAAGCTCACCCAGGGACAGTGCACCCAGTGATCCCACCAGGCACATTCTTGGCTATGTGCAGTAGCTGTGAGTCCTGTATACAGAGTCCTTCCTATCAGCCTGTCCTGCAGGTGCTGCACAATTAACCCTAATCACAGATAATCACAAACTGAGTAATTGAGTAGCAATTGAGTAGCAAATGCTGCTCAATTGTCCAAGCAAAGGAGAACAGAGTAGCCGGTGAACTGAGGGGGGATCAGAGCTTGGCGCAGCACAGCTGCCTGTGTGGGGAGCTGATGTAGATAATATTCTTTCTCATGGAAAAATGCCAAAGGTCCCTTAGTGATAATACACAGATAAGAAAACCTCAGAATTTGTATTTCATCTGAAACACCTCTGTGCCAACGGTGGACCCAATCAGTAATGATACACTGGGGTAATGGTTTGGTATAGACTCTGTTAGTAATAGACTACTTATTTTTTTTGGTTGTACCTCTTTACATGCCAGTGTACTATTTTTTCTGAGAAATATTCTCACCTCTGTTTGTAGAACAGTTTAAGCAGAATTTTGCAATAATTAATAAATCCAACTGGCCAATTTAATTTAATTTCAAAAAATACCATGGTCAGGATAAAAGTCTTAGGATTGACAATCTCCTCAGGGAAATTCTGCATGATTACCTTTTGATATCCCTGGCATTTTCTAGCAGTAGAAATCCTGCAGTGTTTCTGCAAAAGAAGCTGCTGTGCCAGCTTCCTCCAGCAGCCAGGCTCTAAGGCAGCTGCCAGATGTGCTGCTGGAGGGCTGCACCTCCCAAAGGTTTTAGGCACCACAGCTGCACATGGTATCCTATTGCTGCACCACAGAGGAGTCTCAGTGACATGGGACTGGGATCCAGGGATGGTTTTCAAACAGCTTGCTTGAGCTCAACATTATGGATAGGGGGAAACCTCTGACATTACTGGAGGTTCTGAGGTTACAGCTCTGAGGATCAGAAGGGGCTGCACTGGAAATGTGGATGTGACAGAGTGGTGGACATCAGGAGCTTCTGCTTGAGGACATGCTGTCCCTGTGAGAGCAGGCTAGGCTCTTTCCACAGATGGCAACAGGGGCATGGTGGCCTCCAGAGGTCGAAATCTTGGCTCAGACTTCCAGAGACTCTTGAGGCTCCTGAAGTAAGTGGAGAGAGCTCCTTCTCTCTTGGGGAGTCTTGTGATCTAATGAGATGTACTGTTTGAGGGCTTGAGGCTAGTTAAGTCTCCTCCTTAATTTTCTTTTTTTTCTTTTAATTTCTAGTCAGATAAAACAGTGCAAATGAAAAGAATAGTGGAGGCGTTGAAGCAAATTATTTTTTTTTCTTAATTATGATGTGAGCAAAATTACACACTTCACTTTAAATGAAAAGTACTATTTGAGTAACAGATAATGTCCTGGAGATGTTTTTTAAAAAGAAATTTCTATTTTTTCCTTTAAAGGATGTCTTCAGGAATGTGCTCTATTTCTGTCTGGCTTTACTGAGGGTATATACAAGTATTGCTCCTTGCAGAGAGTGAAGAGAGCTATAAGTCTTTTCAGGTCTCTTTCCATGATTCCCTCTGCATCATTTCTGATGTTCCACTTCTGCTGTGCTGATGATGTTGCTCTCATCCCTCACTCGCTACATCTCCATAGAGATACCTCCACTATTTTACCCCTCTCCCTGTGAAAGGGTGTCATTGCTTTCTCACCTGTGTGGGAGCACTTCTCTGAGTCACCACCATGTGCAGGACCTGGCTGTGCATGGGATAACCTCCCTGAATGGGACCTTCTGTTACAGTCCATCAGACTCTTCTTTTACATTTCTTTACTCTGATTTCAAGGAAAATAGGCAATGGGTGAGGGTGAACCTGTTTATGAGCTCAAGGTTGTGTCCTCCTGCTTCCTCAGGCGCACCCACGTGGCCCCTTGCACCTGCCCATCTCAGTGCAGTGGTCAGAGCTCTTCTGGGGGGCTTCTATCCTTGGTGTTGGTCCCTCTACTGCATGTTCAGATAACAATAATGTTTTTAATGGGCTTCCTGGGCTGAAAACAATTTGATTCCCGTGTAGAAGTGTCTCCAACAGCCTCTCAAGCTGAAGGCCTGAGCCTACAGAGGTGCTCACAGCAGAAACACTGTTAGAAAGGAACCGGCAAGAGACTCTTCGAGCTAATAATAATAATAGGGTTGCAGAACTGAAGCAGAAGAGATAGAAGTCATTAGAATTGAAGAGAGCTATTGAAGTGGAGTAGAAAGGTATTTTAGAGAACTTGATATATTAGCAGGGGAATGCTGGTTATATAAAAAGTATCTACACAAATAGGATTATGATTAAAAGCTGAATTAGTGAACATAGTTAAGAGGATTAAAGAGGAAAAATTAAGCTAAATAGTTGAGATAGTAATAGTGCACTGGCTTTGAGCAGGTTTGGTTTATCAGACTGCAACTTGTGGTCTCTCTGCTGAGAGAGTGCACAGAAGAGCTGGACGAGCAGTGAGCCAAGCAGCACAGTGGGGACTGCTGCTGGGCAGCTCCTGGGGACACCTCCCACAGGCAGCTCCTTGGTGAGGTTGTGGCTGAAGTACAGAGCAACCTCTCCATGCTAGGGGTGCCCCTTCAGGTGTTGGGGATTGTTAATTTTCTGCTGGAAGTTGCATTTCTGTGAGAAGTATTTGAGCACACAGCAAGGACAATATTTTCAAACCTGTGTTTGCACTTGTTGCTATCCTTTTTCTCCAGGTAGGTGTTTGGGCACTAATGGTACTTGAGCAGGTAATAATGCTTACTATTCCACCTTGTAGCAAAGAGAAGAGTATTGGGACCTTTTGAAGAAAAGTACATTGCAGGAAAAGTTGCAAAATTTGCAAACTCTTTGCTATGTAGTCAGTACACAACTTCAGTTACTGAGGAGCTTCCTTTCTTCTTGTCATGACTTTACCTCTTCTGGAATTGTGCTGCTGGCATTACTTCAGAGTTCTTCAGAGCATCTAGCTCCTGGTCCTCTAGCAGCACTTCTTCACCATGACTTAAAGCTCTTTTTCATGTGATTTCCCAGTAGAGACCAGTCTGACAAAGGCATTGCCATGACTGCAACCCTTGGAAGCTGCAGTGCCCATAGGTTGCAGAAATCCTGAGGGAGTGTATAAAAGAAGAAAAAGATGCAAATCCCAACTCTTAAAATGCAATACTGGCAAAAGTTGGGCTTGTTTTATTCCCACCTGTTGGACTCAGGGCCCAAGGCATTAAAAGGAGGGCTTTAGGAGTAGCCACCAGCATTTACACACCATGTGTCTTTACCTTTGTGATTGTTTGATCCTTGAGATAAAGATTATTTCATTTCATTATAAAGATGTGGGGGGAAAAGGGTTTTCCATGCCAAAGTAACTTTTACCCTGAAATAAAAACTGCAATGTTTTGAATTGTCCACAATTCCTAAGAAAAACAATGGTTCCAGCAAGCAGCGCTGTGAGACCCACTTACAGTAGGTTTTTCCAAGACCTGGTGGCTCTGTGGTGTTTTTTGGGCTTCAGTTTTAATGCTATAAGCAGCTGGTAGTTGCGAGCAACAGCTGTCCACAAATTCAGCCCCAAATTTCAGTTTCTTATATGTCCATCTTTTATTTTCTGTCTTAGGGAATTGTTATTCTCCACATAACTACATGTGGTTCTTATTCATGCCATTTACTACAGCTTGGTTATCCCCACAGGAGAATGTAATCACTGAAGGCTGGAACTTTATTGTTATTATGTGGCTTGTCCTAGGAATATGAGGTACTGGGTTTAAGATGCATATGGACTTGTGTGTAAGGCTGTTGGAGATGGAAAAGGCTGTTTTGAGGCCACCTGCAATACTTCAAAAGTAATGTTCTTTATTTCTGAGTGAAAATACAGCTCTGTGAATATTTTATTCACTATACCAGAACCATGTAGGAACATTTCTTTTCCATCTGGAAAAGCTTATAAAGGTATTTTTCTTTTTCTGCTGGAGTTTGGTTTGTGTTCTGATAAGCTGGTTCCACCTGCCTCTCAGAGATCTTCCTTGTGAAAGAGACCCTTAGTTACAACTAATGTTTTCATGTGAATGTTTTAACTTTGGAAAAACACTGCTCTTCAATAAAAATGCTAAATTAAAAGTATTCTGGCCAGCTCATCATATACAGATCTTTTCGTTATCATTACAGAAAAAATATTTTCCACAGAGCTACTTAAATTATTAAGCTGTCACTATGCCAGCAGTGAGTATTCTCCTCCTGCTGTCTGGCACTGCAGCCCAGATCCATCGGGGTGTAAGCCATGAAACCTGTGTTAGCTTCAGCCATGAGCTGCAAGGAGGCATTTGTCCTCTGAGCCAGCCTGCCCCAGAGGAGAGTCTGTCCCAGTGTTGTGGAGTTCTTATTGCTGTTCACTGTCCTGCATTCCTCCACTGCCCTATTATTTCTTTCTGCTCCTGTGCCTTGTCTCCAGGAGCAGCAGGTAATGGAGAGCAGGATTTTTTTACTCCTTCAGCAAGCATGATTGAGACTTCAATTTCTTGCTCTGCTTGTTGATCCCATGGAGCTGAGCTCATATCCTTCATAATTCAAGGTGACATGACAAGGCTCACTGGGGACTATCCCTGCACACTACATGAATGAACAGTCCTATAAATGGTCAAATAGTTTTCCAGTACTTTGACTTCTTTGTTTGTTGTTCAGATCTCAGAAAGCAAAGATTACTCTGTTTCTGCCTATAGCATATAGAATTTGAAGAGCTCTTTGGTCCTCTGTTCTTTTTTATAACTGTTATGTATTATTTGTAGTAGATAATTATGTATATTTGTAGTAGATAATTTTTCTCACTCCACTGTGGGAGACTCTGCCATTCCTATTTATGCATGGGGACACTGAATTGTGAAGAAGTTATGGGTGTGCGCTTCGGGGCTCTGAGTGCTGCCAAAGTTGTAAGATCTGGAGCACCCAGCAATCTCCTCCCAGGCAGAGCCAGTAATAACATTTCAGAGAATGCAGAGTATTTTTCTATGACTGCAGAGTGAGACAATGCTGCAGCAGTGAATTCCTGGAGTAAGGATCAACATGGGAAAGACTGCCAGGGCTATTGGCTCATTTTCCCTCTAATTATACCACACATTGAGTAAAGTCTGTTTGAAGATGTCTTTTCCCTTCTTCCCTCCAAATCTACTCTTTCCCTTGGTGGGTGTGTGTTGGTTTTTGGTTTTTTTTTTTTCCCCCCTCGACTATTTTCTCACTAAGTACTCTGTGGTGCTTCCTTACCTGTCCTCACACACCAGCCATATCTGTCTTTAAAAAAAGGCAATTTTGGCAGGATTAAACATACAGACAATATTATCAGTGTCCTGTTCCCTCCAGAATCCTGAAAAGCACTATCTTCTTGTTTTTTCATGTACTTCTCACTTCCTGCATGGAGTGCCTGACCTACAGAGACATTTTGGAAAAGAGAATTAACAATTTGTGTAGCTGCGGACCAGTCAGTGAGTCAGAACCAAAGCTGGAATGCTGAGAAGGGAGCTGCAGCCACCAGAGGTGCTTTCTGCAGATGGATAAGACAGCCTGGATAAAGGGGAACAAAGATATTCTTTCTAATACATTCCTTCTAATGTAGAGCCAGAATAAAAAAGAAACTCAAAAATAAATAAAAAATTCAATAAGGCTTTTTGGCATTTGAATGATTTGAGTTTTTTCCTTTATTTTATTCTTATCTTCTGAGCTTTGACAGGGACTAAACATGGAAATAGGAATTGTCACGCAAGCAGGACATCCAACTGCTGAATGCAAAACACCTCTGCACTTGCTAATCTTCTTTTTTGTTATTGAACCTCCCTCTGCATCAGACACTTGGTATTTGGCCATTTTTTCCACTTGAGTTTGTGATGTTGCTGTGTCTCTTTCTTGTAGCAGCACACTTGCCTTGTGATACTTTTCCATACACCACCACAGACGAACTATTGGTCTGGGGTCGTCCTTTCCTATAATCAACTTCCTGCATGTATAAGTGAAAATTTAGAAGAAATTATTTGGAGGCTGGTGGTATCTGAAAGGTTCTGAACTGGGCAAGGACATCTAGAAAGGCTCAGATTACATTAACAGTTCCATCAGTCCCACTGCTGCTTGTTCTGTGCTAGAAATTTGTACCCAAAGAGAAAGAGCTTTTTCACATCTGTTGCACTGGTTTCCTGAAGCAACCTACATGTGCTCTCCATTGTCTTGAGCCTGTTGTATTTTGCCTTCACTTTCCTCCTATCTAATCACACTCATTCCTCTTAGCTGAAGCCTCTCTCCTGCCACTGTGTCAGAAGATTCCTCCTGCCCCTCTCAGTCCTCAGCATATCTGTCCCCTTGCTCATTAGAGCAGCAGTCACAACAGTTTTGGCTCCCACTCCCTGGCTTCCTCCTGGAGCTCTGGTGTCCCTCTCTGTACCCTGAGCCTTCCCTGCAGTGTCTTCAGTTGCTCTGTGCAGTGTGGCACAGCTCAGCCCCTGCTGCCTTTCCCAGGAGCCCTTTGACCATGCTTTACAATGGTTCTAGGCAGGAAAATAGTGTTCTGCAAATGGTTTCAGCAAACAAACAAATAAAACATTTGCTATTTTTGGGGTTTTTTCCCAGAAAAGCTGAGAGAAATGTAAAGCCAAAACCAGGAGATATTATTGGGTGAATCTCTCTTTTTTTTTTTTTTTTTTTTGAATTATGGGGGGGGCAGCTCCACACCTCTTTTTTTNTTAGTGGAGGGTCAGCTCAACCTCTCAGTTTTCAATGGACAAAACACGCACAGCAGGGCTGTAGCTGTAAAGGTCATAAAGGGTCAGAGAAACATGCCGTTCTTCTCATCATCCCTCTAAATTCTTCAAAAATCTCTCTATCGGATTTTATTGCTATTTTTTGTGGCAAATTGAGGTCACTCTGCTGGGTGTTGTATAACATGGACAGGCATGAATGCAGGCTGATGCTGCCTGCCAACCTTTGTGCCCAGTGGTGATACAAGACCTGCTGCTGGTGCAACCTCCTGTATGTGCAAGTTCCTTCTCAGGCTGGTTAGCAATCACCCACTTCTTCCAGAAGTGAAAGATTGTGACCTCAACCTCCATACACAGCTGCTGCATTGTCACTGTAACAATAGTGCCACTGCAACTAGAATGAGGTGATATTTCCAGGGATTCATTCAGCAAGAAAGTCTCTGAAGTGTGTGAGATCTGAAGGGAGTAGGAAATGACAATTCAGTGTAAGGACACTCTCTTTCTTTTTGGGAAGGTGAGAGAAGAATATTATGATCTAATAAAAGGTATTATGTTTCATTCCAACACAGCTTGCCCCTCCAATAAAAAGATGAACTAGAACAACTAGTTTGGCCAAGATAGAGATTTAGCAACTGTTGAATTATTTCCTATTGGATGACGGGCATTTGGAAATACTGGAGGGAGTGGAAGGGAATTGGGAATAGCTGTTTACCCAGTCTTGGTTCTGCTGATATTGATTAGATTTCTTGTCCTTGTTCTACCATTGCACATACTTGTAATTGCTGACATCTTTAAATATGTAGGCATAATTTCTTGAGCCAAGGGTTACTCAGGTATCTGGGTGTTTGATTGTGCACACAGCTGCAGTGTTAAATATTCAGGCAAACAATTCCTGCAGCATTTGCCTTCTTTCAGATTGTGACCCAGTGAACCCCTGCAGTCTGTCTGAACTGCAGCGACAGCCTTGCCAGTCAGGCACTGTGTCTGCTTCAAAGGCCAAGCTGTCATGTCCTACACACCCAATCTGCAATTCAAGCAGCTCCTTCTTCACATTCCCCAGTCTACATCTGAGACATTCCCTCACGGCCTTGTAGTCTTTGTCTGTCCTCATCATGTTGCCTGCTTGAGAGGCTGAGACCTGGCATGAGCAGAGGGTGTCTGGGCAGGCTCTGTGTTTTCCCCATCTTGTGACACCATCGCAGGGAGGGTGTGACCCCATCTGTCACTTATTACATGTGGGCTGGAGAAAGGAAAAAACACCTGCTTGGCTTGTTGGTAACTTAGGAAGAACCTGGGTCTTGTGATTAAGGGAATGACTGGTGGCTGAGGGCTCCAGTCCACAGGCTCTGCCTCTAACACAAATGTCCAGCTGGCCTTGG